>PVKE010053506.1:0-10029 GCA_004027555.1 Craseonycteris thonglongyai | reverse complement strand
ACACATAATCTTCAACTTGAACTAAAAAAACATGTCAATACATAAGAATTAAGAATATTTAGTTCTTTTTTATATTGTATAAAATTTGAATTTGTTTTTACTTCTACAACTATTTTTTATTTTACCAGCTTACCTCTCACTCTCAAAGGGCCTTTTTAAACTCTACATAGAATTGTTTTATAGTAAAGTGTTTTTCTCAATTATTTCAGATATTTTTAAATATCTTATTACAATTTGAATTTCATTTATAGGTTATAGAATTAAGTGATAGCCACAAGTTTCATCTAAATGTACAGGACATGAGAAGTTATAAGGCCATTTGTAAGAATTAAGTATAACTATTTCTCATTTATTATTTCTATTGCTATTCCACATTTATAATTACTTTACTATACAAAAGTAATTTTAATTCTTACTTATGCTAGTTTTTGCTGTAGTATCATGATTTACAAAATACTGCTATTTTTAGTTTTAACTTGTTGATTATAGAAAAAAACTACCTTTTTGATTCTCTTAAACTAAAATGGGAAGTATGTCATAATCAAACATTAGAATAGAGAATCCTGGAAGAAGAATCAAATCCCATTTTCCTTACTTACACATTGTGTGGTTTAGAGCCAGGTACTCAACCTTTTTAAAATATAGGTCACTCATTTGTGAAAGTGAGGTCAAATATATATGCTTCATACTATGGTCATTAGGATAAACAGTAATGCAAATAGATGGCTTGAGATAGAGTAGGCTGCTTTCTATGCATATACATTTTGGATTATATTAAGTTATTCCTTCCTTTTCAGACACTATGATTTCTTAAAGAAATTGGTAATTAAATAAATATTTGTATTAAAATTTAAATTTTTAACAAGACCAGGTACCAGAAATGTTTTTGCATATTCACAGAACACTGAAGTCATGCAAGTTTGAGACTCAGAGAAATTTTAAAAGTCATGTCAGCACGTAGGTAAATCAGGTTTCAGCCCAGCTGTGTTTGTGTATATATATATATATATATATATATATATATCACACGTGTGTCTCCACTTCTGTAGGTCTTAATTAAGAGAGGAATGTGATTCACTTTGTCAGTTTCACTTTCAAGGTGTTTTTCACATGTTTGATGTGTTGAATTAATTTTAAAGCAGCATGCAGTCTTTGGAAGTTTGAACAGTGAAAGAGAAAAAACTGAAAATCTGGGTTAAGGTATTTTTAAACATACCATGTCATTGCATCAGGTACATGAAGTTGGGGCCAGGACACTGACATCCAAATTCACATGGATCACAGTCAATTAGAGGTATGATCTGGAAACAATACTAAATCTTAGGATGGAAAATAAATGAATGAAAAGTTAGATTTAATTAACAACCAAAATTAATTTGTTTTGTAGAAGTATGTGAGAGGGAAAGGGAACAATAGTCAGCACAAGTTAGTAACATCATGCTGCACTTTTCTTTTCCCTTAAATAGCACCCACTTAGTGAGTTCAACTCAGCAGAGATAAATTTGAAAAATGGACACACAAGCGATGTTTCAAATACCTCTGAATTCAAAATTCCTTTTCAAACACAAATTAAATAAAAGTGAAAGGAGAGCAATAGTTATCATTGATATTGTTTATTTATAGCTTGTTTTGATGGCCTTTGCTTTGTTACTGTGACTGCTTTTTAGAAACAAAAACACTAAATGAGAAATTTTAGGATGACAAGCATATGAAACTATCTTTAATAAATTGTAATAAAGTCAGCAGACTAATAGTAGCAGCTGATATTCATTGACAGTTTTAAATGCCAGTGTAATATGTTTCATTGACTTATCATCCTATGTTCTATCAATTTATTCATTTACCAGACAGGAAAACTGAGATTTGGAGAGGGGAAGTAAATTACTATCAGACAGGGCAATCACACATTGATTTGCATTTACCTTGAAAATGTGAGTAGGTAAAATGGTTCTAAATTGCAGCTACAAGAAATATCATTAACATGAGGTTTTTGAACAGTAAGGCAATTGCCAAGGTGATGCCACTGGATACATTGAAAAGGCAACAGCTTGTCTTCCTTTTGAATTTCTTTAAGTGTTGTTCTTAGTTGTAGGTGTCTTCACATGGGCTTCAGGAATTTTGGCAACACCTTTAAATTGTATGCAAAATCATATGCTTGTGTGAGTGTGAGAATGTGTCTAGGTATCTATGTGGTTATGTATTTGGATGTGTAGGTAGATGTGAATGGGCTTAAATTCATCTTTTAGGAGACAAAAGAACCAATATTTATTCTGTAATTTTCAAAAGTTTCCATGTTACAAAAAATTTATATGTAAGCCATTGTTTAATATGGAGCAATGTTTTAGATTGTTAAAAGATAAACTGAGGCATATTAAAATTTTAAGAGATTATTTGAGCAAGCACGGAATGGAATTGGGCAGGGCCAAACCAGGAATGGTTAGAAATGCTCAGCCTAAGGAAAAGACTTTTATAAAGAAAAGGCATAAACAAAGCAAGGAAATTATTTGATTCACAGTAGCTTAAGCGTTTACCTTATTTGGAAAAGATTAGGTGGCTGTGTGTGACAGGCTATCCTTAAATTTCATTTTCTTAATATTGACGCATTTGCTGGCTTAGATTTGGGGTTGCTGATATGGTTGCTAAGGTATTAGAACCACCTCAGTCTAATGTCCTCTTTGATTAATTAATTTAACAAGATCAGTGGTTTGAATATCTTTCTGCACATTACAACACCTGAATAGATTTGTAAAAATATTGGCTCCATCAATTTATTTAATTGGTCTTGGGTGCAACTCAAACATCGCCAGATCAGAAAAGCTCCCCAGATGATTCTAATGCATAATTAGGATAGAAAACTACTTAATTACATGAGATAATAAGGATCATTTCAATATTGTGTTATAGCAATAACACGTTCATAGGTTTATTACCATAAGAGAGGATGACTTTAATTTTGGTTTCAATTAGTTCTTTTCAACCCACTGCTTTTCTGTCTTTAAGTGTATTTAACTGTAGTTCTCAAGTATGTTTTTTATTTGTCTATGGTTTTTGAGGAGTTCTTAGGGCTTAACTTAGTATTCTTGGATCATTGTTTTCAATATAAGTAAGTTTAGGAAATAGACATGGGCATTGTAATTTTAAGGAATAAAACTTCAGGAAGCAAAATATAAGCTTTTAAAAGTAATTAACATGATAATGCCTTATGATCAGACTGACAAAAGAATACAATTCTGCTCATTAATTCAAATCTTGAGAAGAGATTGGCATAAGCATTGTTCTCCAGGGTACTGAGCATTTTAGTAGAGAAAGACATACCTAAAGTCATCGTTAAAATCAATATACTGTCTGGAAATCAATCCTTAATATGATGCCAATACGGTCAGTTAAAGATTCTTTCACACAAAATAAATTGAACAGGAAAAATAAGTGTGTGTGTGTGTGTGTGTGTGTGTGTGTGTGTGTGTGTTAAAGAGACAGGAATGAAGAGAGGGAGGAAAGAAAAGAGATTTTCATACATTACCGGTAATTAAAATATTCTAACGATTACTTTGGGACTGGTTTAAAACAGTGTCTTTGAATATAAAGCCTCTCGATTTCTTCAAAGTTATGTCTGTTTTTCTCTTGATATCATTTTTAGGAAATCAATGAAAAAGTTACTATTCATAATTGGATATAAAACATAATCACATTAAAAAGTGATAGATTATTATACTTTTAACAAAAATTCGTGAAAAATAGTAATGATGACATTTTTAAGAGTTTCATTGAATTTTTAAAGCAACTATACTTTAAAGATGAAGAAACTGGACCTTAAGGATTTACTAATTCAAGTTCACACAGCTAAAGTAACATGACACTGGCAGAAATATGCAAACTTACTGACTAGAGAGACAATACTCTTAACTCATATTCTCTATGTTCTTATACAACTTGCTTAGACACTTCCCTGGTCAGCTTTCCTGACTTTATGATGGTCAGGATGAGGGGCAACATTCCTCAAAACTACTGATTTTCATGAACCTCAAACTAAAGTAACATTTTGGGGGTATAAAAGGCAATTATTCTAAAAGCAGGAAACCTGAGTGTTGTTCTTAAATGTGCTCTAGGAAGTTCTGGACTAAAATCCTTTACCTTGGCTCATTCAAATATATCTTACCATATTTTAACACAGAATATTTTTGTTTAATTTTTTCTTCCCTGAAGAGCTAATTTTCTAAAATTATACATAAATGCAAATTGGATAAATTATGTTACAACAATTACAGTCTGTAGTACAACCTAATTTAATGCATAAGATGTGTATGCTTCTCTTTTTTTATGATATCTCTTTTATCTGCACAGAGAGGCAGTTGCATTGAAGCTAGTATTCACTGGATACTGCTAAAAAAGCAGAAAGTTCATCAGATGAAAGATGCTTGCTCTCTTTTCTCTCGCGCTCTCTCTCTTTTTCTCTATATATTCTTAGATTGATTACATTCCTGAGTCATACGCCCAATAGTAATGTCCCAAGATATAGAATGATCCCACATATAAGAAAGCAGCCAGGATTCATCCTCACCTTTTTCCCTAGGCTTAATTTAATATTCTAGATATTGCTACATTTTCACCGTACTAATTATGATTTCCCACCTCTGACTTCCTTTATATCCTTATAAGAAATCATTACGTTTTCAGAAAATGCCTGTTGAGTGGTATTTTTTGTAAGTAAATGAAAGCATTAATCTTTTACATCGCTATAATAATACATAAGAATAGGTCAGAATTATATGAATTATGTTTTGCCTTCACGATATTTTCTGACATCTAACTTAAGAACTGGAGTTTGAGTCAGTATTCATAGGAAAAGATTAGAATGGATAAAACAACACCACCCACCTCTGGTACCATGTCTCTGTGTTTATATCAGGCTTGTACATGTGCCTCCCATGTCATTACAATGGGCATAGCTATTGTTTTTAGCCACCCTGGAAGGGACCCATGCAAGTTGTTCTCAGTAATAACCAGAACATGAGGTAATTTTCTTCCAGAGGTACAAGAACCATGATCCAAAGTGGGCCAAAAAGTATCTGCATTTATATGCCCCCTTTGAAAGATAGTTTTTACACACATTAATATATGTAAGTAATTATCTTATGTATATGTATTGTTTTGTGTTAGGTTGACCATCTTTTTTCACATTTCCTATGCCAGTTATTATTATTTTTTTTAATTTAAGTCTTTTTTTTTTTGGTCATATACTTGTCTATTTTTAATATATTGTTTTTCTGAACATACTAATAACATTTTTAGACAGTTTAGCTTTCATCATTTTATTCTTTACTTTTAAATAATGTGTCAAATATATGAAATTCTCATTATCTTAGAAATTTAAATTTCTTCCAAGGCATTTTCCACTTATGTCAATGTTTTTCAATGATCATGATTCTAGTTTAAGATCTAGTAAAATTATATATATTTTTTGTTTTAACCATGTGTGTATCAATATATGTGTGTAAAAATATATATAAATGCTGTTTATAAATATGTGTATAATATATACTTATAAATAAGTAAATATTTTGCCTTTTTTATATAATAATTGACATGGCATAAATGTACTCATATAATACTATGTATCATAAGTTTTTATGAATAACAAATAATTTTCTCTCTTATAAAATGTAGATATGTCTTGTGTGAACATAAATGACATTTTAATTAATTAAATAGTTTTTAGTTTAAATATAATAACTAAAAAATAATAATTTTAGCTCTACCAGATTTTTATGACCTGGGCCTGGGATTAAATAAAAGTAATATGAAAATGTAATGTATTAGGACACATATTTGTAGCAGCAAGTCTGATCGCAGGCAGTATTGATTTTCATAGATAATTCCTACAGCTGCTATTCATTTATTTAATGCTGGCCTTGTACCACCTCTCACTAATTCATGGGCCCAAAGACATGTTGATTCATACCCCAACTCTTTGCAGGTAAATATACTGCGATAAAAGCTGTCCAATTTTGAAACATAAATTATTGAAGAATTAATAAGTTTGGGGTTAAACAACAATTTAGTATCATGACAATCTGAAGACTCTTATTCAGCAAGTAGCTTTAAGATGAAATAGGGACTCAAATGTGTAGTTTAATATTTTGACAATAAAAGTATTGTATCTCAATATAGGGCCTAAAATCTTATAAAACTTTATGTCTATTGTTGGCAGCCAGGTAACTTGACATCCTAGTCTAGCACATTCTTTACCTTCCTTTCTCCAGGCCTCAATCTATCTTTGTCCATATGATAAACCTGATAGCTTTTACCCTGGAGATTCCTGTTGTGAAAGATTTTGTTTGTTTGTTTTTTTGTTTGTTTTTAAAGCATAGCTACTCTGTACAATGTAAATTTTAGCTATAACATCAAGCAGCTTGATGCTATTTCTTGGAATACTTTCTCATACTATAAAGTGTCAAACAACTAGATAGAATGTTCAGAAATATAGGACACCGAAATGTTTTGAGTAGTGTCACCTTTTGGAAAATAATTGGAATCTGTTTCACAAGACAGAAATGTTAGAAGTGGTGTATGATTGTAAAGGAAACACTTCTAAACTCGGATTCATAAAATGTTCAATTTTAGGTTATGGCCACCACAAACAAAAATGTATCTACCTAAGAACAAATATAATTCAACCAGTGTTCTTCTATTCGGAATATTGATTTTGATTTTAAAATTGTCACCTAAGAGATGGTTATATTTCACACTAATGGACTTAAAGTAAAATTAAGCCACTATATCTCCCTCTCTAAAGTTTTCTTGGTAGCAGTGATATAGAATTCCTAGAATGCAAGAATCACTGATGATATTCAAGCTCACAATAGTTGTTCTGAAAGCTACTGTCCTGATTCCTTTGGAGTTAACACAGGTCAGCAATGACATGTTCTTTGTTTCTATTATTTTGAATACAATTTCTGCTTTAAGTTATAGCATTCCTTAGCCTCATTTCAAAATAAAAAAAAACTATGACCAAGAGAACTAAAAGCCAGAACTTAATTAACTACAGTCTTTTTTTTTTAATTAAATTTATTAGGATGACATTGTTCAGTAAAATACGTAGGTTCCAGGTATACAGTACAACAATACTATGTGTTGCATTGCGTGCTCACCACCCAGAGTCAGTTCTCTTTCCATCACCATATATTTAACATATAACATTTCTCTTCCTCCATTCCCTTCCCCCTTATGCTCTGGTACCCACTAAACTATTGACTGTATCCATGAGTTTTGTTTCTTTGTTGCTTTCAATTTTATATCCCACATGAGTAAAATCACATGGTTCTTGATTTTTTCTGTCTGATTTATTTTACTTAGCTTGACAATCTCAAGGTCCATTCATGTTTTTGCAAATGGCAGCATTTCATGTTTTCTTGTGGCTGGGTAATATTCCATTGTGTATATGTACCATGACTTCTTTATCCAGTTATTTATCATAGAACACTTTGGTTGTTTCCATGACTAGGCCACTATGAACAATGCTGTGATGAACACTGGGGTACATTTATCTTTTGAAACTAGTTTTCAAAAATATAGTTAAATACCCAGAAGAGGAATTGCTAAGTCATATGGTAACAAAATAATAATAATAATAATTACAGGCTTAAAGGATAGGGCCCATTACTAATAATTTAAGTATGTTACTACTCTTCCTTTTCCAAAGTTATAAATTATTTGTTTCTACAGAATGCATATTGATCTCATAAAAAAAACCACCAGAAATAATATAATGAATACTAACGTTTCCCCAAACAATCTACTGAAACCCATTTAATCTAAAATGAAATTATCCTGTAGAACCATAACTAGCCTATTTCTTGTAGAAAGGAGAGGAAAGATACCTCCCTATTCCTCTTCCCACACTCTTTTGATTCAGAAAGAGTGAAACAATGGTCTGTCATTTTTCTCTATCATTTTCCTGTTCTTTTCTATTTCTCTTCAGTTTTCCTATTTTTTTCACTGTCTTTCTTTACTAATACTCTTTCCACATTATTTGTCTCAACATAAAAACTTCCACAAATCAATTAATTATTGATTTATAAAAATTTTCATGATGCCTATTACTAAATTTACACTCATTAAGTAGTAATGATATCTAATTCCTCATGGCAGACAATTTAATTTTTATTTTGAATAACTGTAGTCTTTGTAGCAAGACAAAATAAACATTCAGGTATTGTAGAAAGATATTTGCGCAGAGATCCAAAATGATGGGATAGGCCTTCGTTGGAATTTACACTTCAACATAAACTTCTGTATGTGGTCTTTTTATTTTCTTGTGTGTGTGTGTGTGTGTGTGTGTGTGTGTGCATGCGTGCGTGCGCGCGCGCTTGCGCTTATTTATTTATTTATTTATTTATTTATTTATATATATTTTCTTTCTCTGTTTCAGAATCTACAAATTCTTTAAGAATTCTCAGTGTTTTCTTAACAGGCTCAAAGTGTGTAATAGTAGGGAAGTTCCCCAGAGAAGGATTAGGTTATAATGACTTTCACATTCAGATTATTTGTAATTTGTGATTTACTGGTTAGAAACACGAGGGTTAAATTAAAAAGCACACACTTTCTCTAGGTCCTACATTTGTCATTCCTCTTTAAACTAAAAGCTAAATTTGCCCTGACCTCTGTAGTTATGAGTTCTAAAGTTATTCCAAATTACTCTAGCACCCACCTGTTTTAGCTCAATAGCCGTTTTTGCTCTATTCTCATTTTTTTCTTGTTGTCTGTGAATAAATAGGATTTTGTTACAATCTGCTTTTTTACCTTTCAATCCCCATTTTTTACCCCAGTCAGGGCAAATTTCTCTGGGTACATGAAACCTTAGGCTGGGCACATCAGATATTTCTCTCCCAGACAGAAATATGTGATTCTTATCTAAATTAGTTATCTTCTTTTTCAAAGTTTCCTTTTTCCCAATGATGCTTAATTTCTCTTTTGACCTCAGGTTTTATTTCTAACCTTAGCTTTTTTAATTTTAGCCATTCTCAGGGAATGTAGTGATATTTTGTTGTGGTTTTAATTGGCATTTGCCTGATGATAGACTAGGTCACACAGGTTCTTAGTCATTTGCAGAAATTCTTTTGTGAATTGTTTGTATAAGTATGCCCATTTCTTTTGGACGCATTTATCATCTCAGGATTGTGTTATGAGTTCTTTATATATTATGGATATAACTCCTTTGTCAGTAGTACATATTATAAATATTTCCTCCCAGACTATGACTTTCTTTTTCTTTTCTGAACAAAGTATTTCCAAGGCATTTTTTTTTATAATACCCATTTTTTTCTCTTATGGATTATGCTTTTATTCCTATTCAAGAAATGTTTAAAACAATAAAAAAAAATCTTTAAAATAATTGGGGATGCTGGGGTGGCTCAGTGGGTTGAGTGCTCATTTGCAGCCCCAGGGTCCAAGGATCAAATCCCAGCTCTGGCCTGTGCAGTCCCATAAACTGAACTGGGACATGCACTGGGTTCAGTTCTCACAGGGGCAAGCCTTCCTTGTGAGAGGCCTCTGGTTGGTTCTTGCTCTGGACAGCCCATGCCTACCGGTGGAATAAAACTATGTATGTGCAACTATGAAGACTACTCTGGATCCTCTCCACTCTCTCTCTCTCTCTCTCTCTCTCTCTCTCTCTCTCTCTCTCTCTCTCTCTCTCTCTTTCTCTCTCTTTTTCTGCTTCTGCTTCTGCTTCTGCTTCTTCTTCTTCTTTCTTCTTCTTCTTCTTCTTTCTGTCAAAAACAATAAAAGTAAATCTTGGGAAAGCCGGGATGGCTCAGTGGGTTAAGCACTCACTTCGCAGCGGTGGGGACCAAGAATCGAATCCTGGCCCCGGCCTGTGCGGAACCATATGTTGAATTGGGAGTTCCCCCAGTTCAGTTCTCTCTCTGTCTCTGTCTCTCTGTCAAAAATAAATAAATAAATAAAAATATATTAAAAAAAAAAAAGTAAATCTTGAAAAAAAGGAAATGTTTGCCTACACCAAATCACATA
>PVKE010053505.1:0-10027 GCA_004027555.1 Craseonycteris thonglongyai | reverse complement strand
GGGAAAGCTGGGATAGCTCAGCGGGTTAAGCGCTCGCTTTGAAGCCCCGGGGACCGAGGATCGAGTCCCGGCCTCGGCCCATGCGGACCCACATGCCCTGCACAGCCCTGTGCCCACCTGTGGAGTGAAACTATATGGAACACTAATGTCAACTATGGAGACTGCTCTGGGCCCTCCCCCTTCTCTCTGTCTCTCTCTGTCTCTGTTTCTGTCTGTCAAAAATCAATAAAATAAATCTTTAAAAAAAAAAAAAAAAGATTTTTGTTCCATTAAAAAAATTGGGATGTTTGTTTTATTTTTAGAGTTCTTTATATTTTCTGCAAACAAGTTCTTTATTAGATTTATGCTTTGCAAAAATTTTCTCCCAGTATGTGGATTTTCTTTTCATTCCATTAGCTGTATATTTTAATTTTTTTAAAGGTTTATTTTTATTGTTTTTGACAGAGAGAGAGAGAGAGAGAGATAGATAGATACAGAGACAGAGACAGAGAAGGGGGAGGGCCCAGAACAGTCTCCACAGCTGTACATCATTCGTTTTTCCACATAGTTTCTTTCCACAGGTGGGAGTGGGGCTGCACAGGGCAGGAACTGGGCCGGGGTCTTCACCCCGGTGAGAACTGAACTGGGGCACTCCCCAGTTCAGCATATGGGTCCGCACGGGCCGGGGCTGGGACTCGATCCTCTGTCTCCGGGGCTGCAAAGTGAGCGCTCAACCCACTGAGCCATCCCGGCTTCCCCAACTGTATATTTTAAAGTTTTAAATTTTAATAAAGTCCAAACTGTGTTTTTTTTTTTAAAGATTTATTTTGTTGATTTTTGACAGAGAGAAACAGAGACAGAGAGAAGGGGGAGGGCCCAGAGCAGTCTCTATAGTTGACGTTAGTTTTCCATATAGTTTCACTCCACAGGTGGGCACGGGGCTGCTCGGGGCAGGAACTGTGCTGGGAGCCTCCCACATAGGCCCCGGCAAGAACTGAACTGGGGGCACACTTCAGTTCAGCATGTGAGTTTGCGTGGGCCAGGACTGGGATATGATCCTTGGTCCCCGGGGCTTCAAAGTGAGCGCTTAACCCGCCGAACCATCCCAGCTTTCCCAAAACTGTTTTTTTTTTTTAATGGATTGTACTTTAAGTGTCACTTATAAGAAATCTTTGCTTACTTTAAGTTCACAAAGACCTTTTCCTATGGTTCTAGAAATTTTACGTTTAGGGTTGTATCTTTAGGTCTATCACACGTTTTGAGTGAATTTTTATTTATGGTTTGAGGCATAAATCCAAGTTCATATTTGTTACATATGGATGGCCAATTGTTCCAGCAATATTTGTAGAAAGGCTATTCTTCTTTCACTGTGTTGCCTTTGTGCTTTTGTCAAATATCAGTTGTCCAATATCACTTTATAAACATTTTATTAAATATTTATTCATCATCAATATATGTCACACAGTGTTAGCACTGGGGATATGTATCAGTAAGTGTTCTTAGGTTGCAAAGACTGAAAACCAAATATTGTTAACTTAAAATAAGAAATTTATTAGAAGGATGTGAACTATAATAAAATTAAAGAAAAAGCTGAAAATCAGGTCTCACCTACCTTGGTGGATCAGAAGGGAGGTAGTTCCCCAAAGGACAAGAGATTCTATTAACAGAAGAAGAGAGAATGGTGCTGGGCAGATAGTAAGAGTGCTTCCCCACAGTTTTTACATCCATACATGATAAATGATCAGAATTGGGCCATGTGCAAGGGTAAACTGATAGAGATTAAGAGGTAGCTATATGGCATGTGGTGAAAAAATTTATTACATTTTCTTTATATTATAATTATAAGAAAAAGGCATCGGGGAAGCCGGGATGGCTCAGTAGGTTAAGCGCTCATTTTGCAGTGCCGGGGACCAAGGATTGAATCCCGACCCCGGCCCGTATGGACCCCTATGCTGAACTGAGGAGTTCCCCCAGTTCAATTCTCTCTTTGTCTCTGTCTCTCTCTCTTTGTCTCTGTATCTCTCTCTCTGTCAAAAACAATAAAAAAGAAAAAGAAAAAAGAAAGAGGCAAAGCATTAAGGAGATATGAAATATTGAATTTATATATAACTTCTCAATAAAATTTATTTAAAAATTTGATGAGAAATTTGAGCTTGTTTCTTGTTTATATATTACAGTTTGGTTATTCAAACTATAAGATATAAGGAAAAGTGTATAGTAATTATGCTTGCATCTTGATAAATTTCACAAATTGAGCACACTTGTGATGTGTTCCAGTTATGTGTATTTGCATAACAAATCACCCTTAAACTTATTGGTTTAAAATAGCAATGTTTATTTTGTTTATGAATTTGCAAATTGGTCAGGGCTTGGCTGGAATAATTTGAAGACTAGGGGCAAGAATCATCGGAAGTCTTTTTTAACTTACGTGTTTGGCTATTAATGCTACCTGTTGACTGGGACTTTAGCTGTGACCAAAATACTTCCAAGTGACTCATTGATCTTCTCACAGTGTGGTCATTCTTGAACCTGGGTAGGCTATAGAGGCTTCTTTGACCTATAAAGTACAGCAGAAGTGAGACACTGTGAGGCGAGGTCATAAAACACCATGAAGTTGTACCTTATTCATTTGAACACTTGCTCCTAGAGCTCTGAGCCATCATGTGAGAAGACTATCAGCCTCAAGAAGCCACATTCTGGTCAACACAGCCAGCTGAGCCCTGCAATCTAGTCATCCCTGCCATAGTACCAGATATATGAGTGAAACTGTCTTGAACCCACTAAGCCTCCCATTCACCAGGTGAATACCACCAAGTGACTTCCCTTGATGGCACAAGGACTAGAAAGATCACCTAGCCTAAACTTGCCTACATTCCTAATGCTTTCGTGAGATGTAATAATGAAGTCATTGTTTTAAGCAATTATTTTCTTGAAATAGTTACACAGCATTAGATAAGTAGAACAATATTTGGGGCACTATTGTAACAAAATCCTAAAATGTGGCAATGACTTTGGGACAAGATGTCAAATAGAAGTTGAAAGGACTTTGAGATGACTGTTAGTGGAATCCTGACAGGTGTGGAGGAGGGTAAAAATGAGGGCTTAAAGGAAAGTAAGTGAAATGTTATTAGAAGATGGAGGAAGGAGGATGCTGTTATGGCATGGTAGACGGTTTAGCAAATGTAATAACATGGAGAATTATAAAACAATAAACTGATGATCTAGCTTAGGAAATTTTGAGGCAGAGCATAGAAAATGTCAACTGTTTTTTGTTTGTCTTTTAACTCTGTATCATAAGGTACAGATAGACAAAGCCATACTAAGAAGGAATTATTCAATTTTCAAACAGAATATAAAGGAACTATGTACTCATATATAGGAACAAGAGCTGAAAATGAAATTATTTCTCATCCTTGGTTTTTCCCAGCAGAAGAGCAAAGTAAGATAAAGGTATAGGAGAAAGGTTAAATCGAAGGCCTTGTTAGAAAAGCATGGGTTCATAGGGGCACAAGCATGGTTCAACATATGCAAATCAATCAATGTGATATATCACATAAACAAAATAAAAGATAAAAATCATATGATTATATCAATTGATGCAGAAAAAGCATTTGACAAGATACTACATCCATTTGTGATCAAAACACTGAATAAAATGGGTATAGAAGGAAAGTACCTCAACATAATAAAGGCCATATATGACAAGCCCTTAGCAAATATCATACTGAATGGGGAAAAACTGAAACCTTTTCTTCTAATATCAGGAACCAAGACAGGGATGTCCCTTGTCACTACTGCTATTTAATATAGTGCTGGAAGTTCTAGCTAGAGCAATCAGGCAGGAGAAAGAAATATAGGGCATCCAAATTGAGAGTTAAGAAGTTAAACTGTCATTTTTTGCAGATGACATGGTCCTTTATATAGAAAACCGTAAAGACACCACCAGAAAGCTATTAGAAATATTAAGCGAATACAGTGAAGTTGCAGGATACAAAAATCAATGTACAAAAATCCATAGCATTTTATATGAACAACAAAACTTCAGAAAAAGAAATGATAAAAATGATACCTTTTGTGATCACAACAAAAAGAATAAAATACCTAAGAATAAACTTAACAAGGAATGGAAAATATAAGACACTATTAAAAGAAATTGAAGAAGACACAAAGAAATGGAAAAAGAGTCTGTGTTCATGAATTGGAGGAATCAGCATAGGTAAAATGGCCATATTACTCAAAGCAATATATAGATTTAATGCAATTATCATCAGAATTCTGCAAACATTATTTAGAGAAATAGATTAAAAAATCATCAGGTTCTTATGGAACCACAAAAGACCTTGAATTGCCAAAGTGATCCTATGAAAAAAGAATAAGGCAGGAGGCATCACACTCCCTGGATTCAATCTATACTACAAAGTGTCAATAATCAAAATGGCCTGATACTGGCAGAAAAATAGACATACAGATCAATGGAACAGAATCAAGGGGAAGCCAGGATGGCTCAGTGGGTTAAGTGCTCACTTTGCAGCCCCGGGGACCAAGGATCGAATCCCGGCCCCAGCCCGTGTAGACCCATATTCTGAACTGGGGGGTGCCTCCAGTTTGGTTCTCACTGGGGTGAGACCCCTGCCCAGTTCCTTCCCTGTGCAGCCCCATGCCCACCTGTGGAATGAGACAGTGGAAAAACCAAAACCAATGATGTGCAACTACAGAGACTGCTCTGGGCCCTCCCCCTTCTCTCTGTCTCTGTATCTCTCTCTCTCTGTCAAAAACAATAAAAATAAATCTTAAAAAACATAAAATAAAAAAGAATCAAAAGCCCAGGAATAAACCCACAAATATATGAACAGCTTCTTCTCTCTCTCTCTCTCTCTCACCTTCTCTCAAACAATAAATCTTTAAAAAGATATATGCAATGGAAAAAAGAAAGCCTCTTCAGTAAATAGTGCTGGGAAAATTGGAAAACCACATACAAAGGAATGAATGTGGACTGTGATCTGTCACCATATACCAAAATTAACTCAAAATGGATTAAAGACCTCCACATAAGACCTGAAACAATAAACTGCATAGAAGAAAACATTGGTACTAAATTTATAGATCCTGGGTTCAGAGAGGACTTTATGAATTTGACCTCAAAGAGAAGGAAAGTAAAAGCAAAAATAAATGAATGGGACTATATCAAACTAAAAAGCTTCTGCACAGCAAAGGAAACTGTCAACAAAATAAAATGAAAGCCAACCAAATGGGAGAAAATATTTGCAAACAATAACTCTGATAAGGGGCTAATACCTAAAATATATAAAGAACTCATACAACTCAACAACAACAAAAACAAACGATCAAATTAAAAAATGTGCAGAAGACCTGAACAGACCCTTCTCCCATGAAGACATACAAACTGCCAATAGATATATGAAAAAATGCTCAGCATCACTAGCAATTAGGGAAATGCAAATTAAAACCACAATGAGATACCACCTCACACCTGTTAGAATGGCTGTAATCAACAAGACAAGGAATAACAAGTGCTGGAGAGGCTGTGGAGAAAAAGGAACCCTCATACACTCCTGGTGGGAATGTAAACTGGTACCACTATGGAAGACTGTATGGAGATTTCTTAAAAAATTATGAATGGAATTACCATATGACCCAGCCATCCCTCTACTGGGCATTTACCCCCAAAACCTGAAAACCTTAATTCACGAATTTAATATATGTACACCAATGTTCCTCACAGCACTGTTCATGGTGGTGAAGTCATGAAAACAACCAAAGCATTCATTGACATATCACTGGACAAAGAAGTTGTGGTACATTACACAATGGAACATACTCAGCAATAAGAAAAGATGAAATACAGCCATTTGTGACAACATGGATGGACCTTGAAACCATCAGATTAAGTGAAATCAGACTGAAAAAATTAAGAAACATGACTTCACTTAAAGGTGGAATATAAAACTGAAAGTAATGAAGAAACAAAAACTCATGGACACAGTCAATAGTTTAGTGGTTATCTGAGGGTAAAGGGGGAGGTGGGTGGGAGAGTAGGCAAGGTGGGGCAGTAGGCATGGGGCATCAGATATATGGTGATGGAAAGAGAACTGACTCTGGGTGGTGAATACATAATGCAATGCATAGAGAATGTAATGTCGAATTGTACATCTGGAACCTATGTAGTTTTTACCAACCAATGTCATCCCAATAAATTTAACAACAACAACAACAACAAAATATATATATATACAAAATGTCCTAGTGTTCCAAAAAAAAAAGGAAAAGGAAAGCATGGGTTGAAGGGAGAGATGAAGCCAAGGTTGTAATTGTAAAACTTTCTGTTAAGAGTTCAGAAACAGATAGAAGGGATTATAATGCTCTTAAGAGTTTATATTACAGACTCTCTTAAGCACTAAGGCATTTAAGAACCTTTAGGACATTGGCCCAAAGCAGACTCACAGGTAACCCAACGTAAAAAGGTCAGATATCTAGAAAATGTTTGTAGATATGGCCTTTATCCAATGGAATAAATCAAGCTTGTCCAACCCGTGGCCTGTGGTCTGCATGTGGCCCAGAACGGCTTTAAATGTGGCCCAATACAAATTTATAAACTTTCTTAAAACATTATGAGATTTTTTTGTGATTTTTTTTTTTTTTTTTTAGCTCATCAGCTATCATTAATCTTATTTTATGTGTGGCCCAATACAATTGTTCTTTTTCCAATATGGTCCAGAGAAGCCAAAAGATTGAACATTCTGGGAATATGTTATAAATCAATACACAAAAAAATTCACAAAGTTTTTATAGTAATTATATCAGTTTGCACTGATAACAAACAAACAAGCAAACAAAAACAACAACAACAGAGACTGTATGAAGTGAAAAGAGACTTTTGGATGCTCACATTTCTATGAGCAGGAAGTAGGCTGAATGGACTACTGAGCTGCAGAAATGATAGTTGTACGGAACAGGAAGAGGGCGAAAACAAGATCTCAGAGGAAAGAGCCAAACATCATAGAAAATCGTTCCCAGGGAGCAGGATTGGGTCCCAATTGTGAACTAATACCATATGCATAGATAGATTTTATAATTTCAATGAATTGATAACTTCCTATTTTCTTCTTTTATTAAATGGATATTTATTTATTGCAATTATTCCATTCCCATCACACCATCATATTTTAGGTTGTGTGTGGAACAGATAACTTACATTTTTAGTTTGCAGATTTTCAAATCAAAATCTGAACCCCCCAAAACTGTGTTGAGTCTAGTCCATACGTGGACTTGATTTAGATGTTAAGATCCTGGACTTTGAACCTGAGCTTGCTGCCATAATGAGATGAGATTTTGAGGGAGCCTTGGGAAGAGGAGAATATATATTGTATGAGGAAGGAATATGAAAGTGTTTGGCCAGAGGGCAGACTGGCGATTTAAAATCACTTCCACAGATTCATGGGCATTCTCCCAATTCTAATTGGGGTCTATGTTCTTTCCTCTTGAAACGCATGAGATTGTGATAGCTTCAACTACTAGGGTGTGGATGAACTAATGTGTTGTGGCTTCGAGGTCTAGGTCATAAACAACCATGCAGATTCTATCTGATTTGCTACAATTCTTGCTCTTAAAGACACTGGGTAAGAAGTTGGTGAGGCCACATGGAGACTCTTTGGTCCACAGTCCATGCAAAGCCTGACCATCTAGCCATCTCTGCCAATGTGGTAGATAATGTGAGAGAAGCCATGTATATGGAGCTAGATAATGTGAATGAATACTATCTAGTGAACTTGATTGATGCCACAAGGAAAGGAAGGATCAACCAATCATGTCCTGCATAAATCACTTGACCTACACTGCTGTGAAATATAATAAAAAGTTTGTTGTTTTAAGCCACAGAGTTTGAGGGTATTTTGTTACCCAGTGATACATAACTAGAACATATGTTGATGAATTATCTCGGCTTTTGTATTTCTGAAAATATATTTTTGCCTATATATATTTTTTCTTTTTCTAGCCTATATTTTTTATCTTATTTTTATTAGATAAGGAATCTTTGATAGTCCTTTTCTTTCAGCACTGATAAATTGTTTTCTGACTTGAATTCTCTTGAGAAGACAATGGTAATTCTTTTTTTTTTTTTAAGATTTATTTTATTGGTTTTGACAGAGAGAGGGAGAGACAGAGAAAGAGAAAAGGGGGAGGGCTCAGAGCAGTCTCCATAGTTGTATGTAATCAGATTTCAACATGGTTTCATTCCACAGAGGTGGGTGGGAGTTATACAGGGCAGGAACTGGGTGGGAGCCTCCTGCTTGGGAGGCACATCCCCACGAGCTGGGGGTTGAACTGGGGGCCTCCCAAGTGGGACACTTGTCTCGGTGAGAACTAAACTGGGGGCCACATCCCTGTTCAGCATATGGGTCCACACAAGGTTGGGCCGGGATTTGATCCTTGGACCCCAGGGCTGCTTAACCTACTGAGCCATCCTGGCATCCCCCAATGGGGTCTTATTGACACTTATTGAATATATCTTTTTCTTTATTTTTGGTATGCTGAAGATTTTTCTCTTTCCCTTTGGTTTTTAAAAAATTGGTTACCATGTGCTTCCTTTCCCACTTTATTCTTCTTTGCTCCACTGAACTTCTTAGACCTATATAGGTTTATGTTTCTCATCAAATTTGGAAAAAGGAAACTCCCATTATCTTAAAATGTGTTTTTCTGTGCTAATGTCTCTGTTCTCCCCAATTATATATTTAGTAACCATTTAATATTATCTCATAGTTTACTGAGGCTCTGTTCATTTTTTTAAAAACTTGTTTTCCTCTCTGTGTTTGCTAGGGATCATTTCTAATTGCTTGATTCCAAGTTTACTTGTCTTCTCTTCAGCAGATTCTAATCTGTTATAAAGGCCATTCAAAAATTTTTTATTTCAAATATTGATTTTTCCAGCTGTAGAATATCTTTTTGTTTCTCTTGTATTTAACAATTTTCTTTTTAAAAATGTCTAATTTTCTTTAACTACATTAATGTTTTCCTGTAACTCTTTGACCATATTTATAACTGCTAATTCACAGTCATTTCTAGGTAGGCTGACCAGATGTACCATTTAATATGGGACAGAAAACAGTGGTACTGTTTCATTTCAAATGGAGAGTATGGTTAGCCTATTTTCACTGGGCTAAATTCAAGATGTCAGTAGACTGACCATACATATGGTTTGAAACAGAATAGTACCATTGTTTTCTGTCCTTTTTGAAACAGTATGCATGGTCAGTTTTTCTAGATCAGTTTCTATTGACTGATTTTTTTTCTTGGTTTTAAATTCTATTTTCCTGCTTTTCTACATGTTTAGTTATTTTTAATGCATGCTGTGCATAATGGATTCTATGTTGTGAACCTAGATTTTGTTGTCCTTAAAGGCATGTTTTATTCTGGCAGGCAGTTACTTGACTGACATATCAGTTTGATTTTTCTGAAGCTATTATTTTTTTAAGTTCAATTGTGAGATAATTCTACATTTATATGCAATTGTAAAAAATAATAGAGAGCTTTTGTGTACCTTTCACCTAGTTACCCGCCGATGGTAACGCCTTCTATTACTACGGTACAATATTGCAAATAGGAAATTCAGATTGATACAACTCAGTAACTGTTAGATTTCACCACTTCTACATGTATTCATGTGTGTGTGTGTATGTGCATGTGTAGGAGTATTTACTTCCATGCAATTTATCCCATGTACCTTTTATGGCCACCAACACTATCAAAATACACTGGAATTCCATCACAAGAATCTCTTGTGATACCTTTTTATAGCCACAGTAGGTTTTTTTTTTTTTAAAGATTTATTGATTTTGACAGACAGACAGACAGAGACAGAGAGAAGGGGGAGGGCCCAGAGCAGTCTCCACAGTTGACAGCATTCGTCTTCTATATAGTTTCACTCCACAGGCGGGCACGGGGCTGCGCAGGACAGGAACCAGGCCAGACCCACATAGGCCCCAGCAAGAACTGAACTGGGGGCACACCCCAGTTCAGCATATGGGTCCGC
>PVKE010053504.1:0-10027 GCA_004027555.1 Craseonycteris thonglongyai | reverse complement strand
ACTAGGTGCATTTATTAGAGTAAATCTCCTGCTATTTGACAATGATATGTGTGAATATCATTGTCAATTAATGGTGTGTTTTTACTGCTGTTCCTGTAATCTCTCGTGTATATATAACTTTTCCAGGAAAATTACTTTTAATTATTTTTCACCTTTGGAATGACATTTTTTGGTCTGAACTGGTCTATCTGTTGTGTTTCTTACTGATGACATATTGAAAATGTTCATTGCAAGTAAATGAAGCTATTAACTTAAATGTAGATTTGAAATTATTATTATATTTGATTTTCCAGGAAGTATCTGGATTACAGCTAAAATTGATATATGGTCATGATTTCATTTTTCTTCAAAATTGTTAGGAAAATATCAGATAGTTTCCATTCTAAAATTTCCTGGGAAACACTTTTTCCTTTTTATGATAATAAAAGCAGCCCTTAAAAGTTTCCTTGCAAAATAAAAATATATTTTTTGGTTTTATTGTTCAGCTTTAGATTTTGTTCCCACGTGTTTGAACAGTTGTAGTATGAATTGCTTCAATTAAAGCAGTATTATTTAAAATAAAATATATTTTTATTTATATTAAAATATATTTCATACTCTGGTGATACTTATGAATCTGAGTTACTAGATGATTTGACATATTTTCCAATTGTTATGATTCATTATTTAATGGGAGCCACACATACTTCATTGATTCCCTTTTATAACCAATGCCACACATTTATCAAAGTCTGGTCTGTAGTCACTGAAAAAACTTTTTTTCTGTATAAAACCACACGCACTAAATTAGGATTGTATATTTAACCTTGCCAAAATTGTACTATGAATTAATGTTTGTAAATAGAAGAAGAGGTTAAGCTTCTTTTCAGTCTGAATAGCATTTGTCATATTACTGCCCCCTGGTGGTGGCCTTTATTTTGTCACTTTTGCCATGCCTAGGAATTGCTTTCTTGAAAAAAAAATATAGTAAAGACAAATAGTGGAGATTGTCGGAATATTTTATAGAGAAAATATCACGAATTAAAATTATTTTTGTAGACTGATAACGTACAACCATACCCATATAGTATATATAGAATCATCAGACCATTTATCACATTATATTTAAATGTTAGAGAGATATAAATAAGGCTGATCTAAAAACATGCAAGATAATCTTGTATCAGAGTTGCAAACTTAAGCTCTTTTAAACTTCTTCTTTAGATTTTATTCAATATTTATCAAAGTTAGTGTACAAGAAAAATTTCTAGTGATGGAAAGAGCTGGTTCTGGATGGTGAGCACGTAATGTAATGCATAGATAATGTAATGTAGAATTGTACACCTGGAAACTATGCAATTGTTACCCACCAATGTCACACCAATAAATTTAACAATTAAAAAAAAAGAAAAATTTCAGCCTCTTTTATTCATTTATTAAATAGAAGGAGAAAGTCCTAAGGTGAAGGAAAAATTTAGAATATCACTAAGGCAAATGAGAGTATTTGGATAACTATGTAACATAGGTGTGTTTAGCATAGGAAAAATGTTCTTTCTTGTTTAATACATATTTAATATAATGCTTCCTCATATTTTGAGCAGTGCCTCTGTTGCTGACTTTGGTCTCATAAAATAGAAATATTTTCATTTCTCTTGAGTACATTTTTTACTTTTCTCTTGACAATTTGTTGGTAGACTTAAAAAATATAAAATTTGGAGGGTAGCTATAGGGATTTCTGCTTACACTAGAAACAAAAGCTTAAGAAAAATATGCTTCTCACTAGCTCACATTATTTATTGTTCACTGAATTTATGTTGTACACACATAGCAATGACCAACTATTTTGATGTGTTCTGGATTTGTGAATAAAATTTGGAATCCTGTATTTACAAAAAGTTATTTAGAAGTATAAAATGTAAAAGTATTGGTCAATTTTAAAAATGAATATGTGTATTAAATACTTCAGGAGCTAAAAATACTAGCTTCGTTTTTATTCTATATTCAGAATTTCAGAAGTCAGAAAAATTAGGAAATGTACTTAAGAATCCCAAACTCCGAATGTTTCAAGACAACCACATTTTTTCAATCCTTAGTAATTTGTATAATGCATTAGAAAACAATAAGCACTCGTATCATTTATCAAAGATAAAATGAAATTAAGTCTGATTATGCTTAATCATTCAATCATTCAGCAGTAATAACTTCTGGGCCATCTGTTTTTTGTGAAAGTTAACATGTATAAAATTATATTGCAGGTTATAATGTCATTGTAAAGATTCCCAGAGGAGCAACAAACATTGATATTCTTCAGCACAGCTATTCTGGAAAACCAGAAGATGACAATTACCTCGGTAAACATTTCTAGTAAACAGCAGCCAATATGTGATTCATGTGTGATTTCATGGAGGTCTGTGGTTGATGTAGATTCTTGGAAGGCAAGAAGAGCCTCTTGAACAAACATGCAACTTCAATTCAATATGAGCTTGAGTTATCTGACTTCCTATACATGTTTTCATCTTGAGCTATACACTATATCCTATTTTAAAAACATGAAACTAAATTCTGAAAAGTAAATTTTAAGTGTTTTCCTATGACAGTCTTTTAGATAGGCAAAGGTTATACTCAGTTAAATTTGCATGTGTATTTAAAATAAACCCTCTTCTATCTTTTTATGTAAAAGTAGTTACAGACCTCTTTGGAGTTAGATTTAAAAAAAAATTTTCTTAATTTTTTTTTTTTTACTATGTTGCAAAAGAACTTAAATACAGTTTTTAAAGAGCTCTCGTATTAAAGACAGAAAAAGAACTATTGTTTCATATTTTAGGATGTTAACAAATACAGTCATAGTATATGTCTTTTAGTTATTTCTAGAGTATTGATTTAATTTGTTATTTATTTTTGGCAATTAGCACTTAGCTTTAAAGAGCTTCACTTAAGCTTAAAGATGAAAGAATGCTTTACAAAACTTTTCTTTCCATTTGATATTGACTAATCTGTAATTCACCAAGCTACAGTATGTGGTATAGAGCTGAAATTCAGAAAGTAACTGCTTTACCTTAATAAAATCTGAAATATTGGCCCAACTCCCAAGTAATCAATACTTGTGACTGAGGATCTGCATCTGTAATGAAAAGATTCTTTTAGGAATGACATTTGGCCTTATGAAGTCAAATGTAACGGAAACAATATTTAATAGATGCAAGGTTTTTTTTTGTTTGTTTTTTTGGGGGGGAGGTGATAAAAGTTTTAATCTAGATAGAGGTGACTGGTGGTACAACATTGTTAATGTACTAAATGCCATTGAAATGTTCACTTTAAAATGGTTACTTTTATGTAAAGCTAAAAATGCAAAAATAATTCTCAAATGTAAATATTTTAATCATCCTCTTACAGTTAATTGTAATTATTGTTCTTTGGCTAAAATATTACCTAGGTGCATATCCATAGGTATATATGTTAGCATATTATAGCTGAGTAATTTAATATGTCTCTTAAGTTCTGAGTATAGATATTTGTATCTCCTTAAGAATAAAACACAGGCTCTACTGACATTTAAAAATTAGAAACACCAATAAAATATCAATATACTTTATAAGAGAACTGCTAATGGCAATATCAAATTCTAAATTGAAATGGTCAAGACACACATGAAATCATTAGAAGGGATTTATAATTAGGAAATTTACTTTAGTAACTAAAAGCAGTGAAATACATACAGTTTTTCTCAGTAAAGTTCTGCTAATTTTCCTTAGTTTTAATGTTAAATAGGCCTATCCAGTTTTGCTAAAGTGCAGATTTACATAGAGGCATTTCCATTTTGTAGGATAAATGTAGAACTTTATTGATTCATCATTGACTTCACTATACTAAGTAAGACAGTTACAGTAGTCAACACAGACATAGAAGTGTCAAATTTATTTGGCAAGAAAGCCTTCAAGGTTGCTTTTTCCGGAGTTGTATTACCTATTACGAAAGGTTGTGTGCTTTGTGTAGGAATTCCTAGAAGACCAAACACATGTTTTCCAAAAAGGTTATTGTTTCACTGAAAAGTATAATATAAGTAGAGCAAGTAAAAAGTACTTGATTATTATGGGGCTTTTATTAGTGCAAAATTTAAAATATATCTGCTTGAAAATTTAAAAAAGGATAGTGTTTTATAATTTACACACAGTGATAGAATGTGTCTCAATGAAAAAGATCCAGACATTAAAAAGAGAATTATATAGTCATTGAATGCCTTTCTGAACACTGACTCTAGAGTTTAAAGCTGTGTATATTTTTCCCAAGATATGCCTAAGTGGAATGTTGCCCATGCCTGGCTGCTGTCTCTTTCTTTGCCACTCATGCCCAGGATTGATTTAGCTGATTCTGTTTGCTGGTTACTTGACTTCTTTCTCTCTTCCCATTTCTTGTATGTTCCTGCTGAAACTGCACAACTTGGGGAAGAAGATGCTCACCTCAGATAGAAAAGAATGGGGTGAATTTATTTTAGTATCTTTTGATAGTGGCTGAAGTTTTCCTACATCTGGGTTAAATATCAATTATAGTAAAATAAAATTTATTTCCTCAATAGTAGTTTACATTGACATTCTTAATTCAGAAAACAATTTGAATTTTAGAAGTTCAAAAAATTTTCTATACTATAGATGGGTTTTCATTATTTCATGAGTTCCTGTTCTTTTACAGCATTATCTGATACTCAAGGGAATTTTCTTTTGAATGGAAATTTTGTTGTAAGTATGTCAAAAAAAGAAATCAACATTCAAGGAGCTATTTTTGAATACAGTGGCTCAAACAACTCGATTGAAAGAATTAACAGTACTGATCGGCTAGAAGAAGAACTTGTTTTGCAGGTAAATTCTCAATAGTTAATAAGACTTAGCTTTAGTCATAATAGTAAACTATGATAGCTAAGTGCTTTGCATTTATTATTAAATATAAAATCTTTTGAGAACATATTCTATGAAGTAAATGTATGTTCCTTTGTATTTTTATGGAGGTTTTGTGTGTGGGTAATTTGTACAACCCTGATGTACATTATTCCTTCAATATCCCTGTGGAAGAAAAGAGCGACCTGTTTACATGGGACCCATATGGACCATGGCAAGACTGTACGAAAATGTGTCAAGGTACGCTGGTATTAGAAGAGACAGAAGTCTGTGCATGCTGGTATTATTGGGGTACTTTTGAGTCTGGCTTCCACTGTCTGGCAGTGGAATTCTCCCCACTGCCCATACACATATATACCCCACAAACATACAAAGCTTTTCTATCTCTTATTTCCCTTTTTACTTCCTACTCATTCTTTCTGTTTCTTATACTTAACAGTCTCACTTATCTCCACCCATTTCAACGTTCTCCATGACTGCTCCTTTTCCGTTTACATTCTCTTCTTCATGGTCACAGAAGTTTCTCTAACTTGGATACTGTTTCCCAGTGAACTACCCGCCCTCTTACCCACTCCCCTCCAGTGTCGGAGTAGCAAACGTTCTTTCTTTTATTTTCCTTTTGTGGCCACAAGAATATACATTTGTACTGATGGCATGAATCACTGAAAAAAACCCAGTGGGAAATAGAAAGGTGGAGAAATTTAGACTGCAGTTTTGGGCAATCTGTAATTAGGGATACTTAATTGTGTAATACTGCTTGTTCAAATCAGTAACTGTTTATTGAGGGACTACTTGTTACAAATTATTAATAAGAACCTGATTCTGCATTCAAGTTTTAAAGTCCAGTGGATGAAAGAGAGTCTAAATAGACTGTTAATTTTTAATGGTAAATGCAGTGCTACAGATACACACAGAGAGAACCACAGAAATGATGGAGGGGTAGTTTGTGAGGAGATGAAATCTGCAGGTAAAAGGAAGATGGTATAGAATGGGAAAGTTGTCATCTTGGAGACTAGAGAAAAGGTTTGAGAAGTAGAGAGGCAGTAGGTCAGAGAAGAGGATGCTTCTAAGAACAGTGAAAATGAGTGGAGAGAAGGTGGGTAGCCAGAGGCAGTGACCATAGATGATGGGAATGTGAAGGAATGTCTAACAAATTGACCTCATGGTGCCAAAGAAATTGTGGTGTTCCATTCAGAAAAAGGTAGAGACGTTATCCTATGGGATTGGGACAGTGGAGCCCAGAATGATTGTGTGGGAACCAGATGCTCCTGTTTGGGCAGTGTCTAGGGAGGGAGACTGCACTAGATAACGAGAGGCAGGCTGGGATAAATGTGAGAAATAAGAACAAAGACCTTTGGTTAACACTGGAGGAGGAATTCATTTTAACAAAAAGACCCTGGAAATGCTTTACGGAAGAGAAGGGAAGTTTGGGCATCTGGGGCCAGCTTTCAAGGATTGAGTGGGTAAGCTGGTCTGTGGCAGTGGATATGGGGAGCTAGAACAAATTCATTGAACAGATGAATGAAGAAACATTCTAAAATATGGGGAACACACTGAGGGAGTAACAAGATCTAAAATGAAAGGTTGGATAAGACATGATAAGGTGGTTTGGGAGTCTGAACCAGGAGAGGTCTCTTAAATGTGTACATGGGCAAAGGAAACTATTAATTCTACTGCCACATTGTGATACTATGATCAATATTGTCTACTTTGTGTTACTTTTGGCTTCTCTAGAGTTAAATTTACTCAGTTTTATTTACTTACTCTGTACTGAAAGTTATCAGTCCCCAAACTTCTGGTGAGAACTGTAAATTTGGTCTATCAGTTTAATCTATTTCATTGTTTCTTCATTTTTTCTTCATCTGTTGCTACAATGGTCCTCTTTTTTCTTGCTCTGATTTGTGTTGCTTTTTAGGCCTGTTGTGTCTGCCCTCTTGTGCTTCGTTACTGTTCAGATAATTTTTTTTTTTTACTTTCTTTTGTTTTGGATTTCCTGTTTTCTAAATCCTATGCATTCCTCATTTTGATTTATTTCCCCCACTGGGTGGAACATATCCCTCAGTATTTTTATATATTTATTTATTTTGAGAAAGAAAGGTAGTTTTTGGAGAGCTTTCATATCTGAAAAATAGCATTATTCTCACACGTGATCAATAGTTTGTCTGGTATGAAATTCTAAGTTAGATTATTTTCAAAGTTAGATTAATTTTGAAAGTCTTGTTTTTTCTCTTGTTTTCTGGTTTCTGTGCTTGTATGTGATACTTTCTATTGAGGAAGTTTTGTGGATGTTCTCTTTAGTTCTAGTAGTGGAAAATGTCATGACAATGTACCTTGATGTGGGTATTTCATTTATTTTTCTAGGTTCTTAGGATTCTAATTGGGAAATGTATTTTTTTACTTGAAAATTTTTCTCATTATTTCTTTGATACTTTACTCACATTAAGTTTTCTTTTTCTAAAATTTTGTTTAGGTATTTGACTTGGACTAATCACTTATTTTCTAATTTCTTCAGAATTCCATTTTTTTTTCTTTGTTTCTTCTCATAACATCTTGCTTTTGTTTCAAGGAGGCAATACCTGCCTCACTGACAGGATGAATCATAGTCTGAGTTTTCTTCTATCCCCTGATGTCCCTTTTTCATTGTAATTCTATTATGGTTTTGTTTACTTTGGTCTGTTTTGTGCTAGTGGCTTTCCTAAAATGTCTGCAGATCTTTTGCTGCTTTTTCATATTTGAGACCAAAATGCTGACAGTCCAGTGTGGGTCAGACAAGTCCAGTAGGGGCCTCGTTATTGAGTAATTTGGTCAGTCAGTAGCCTTTTCATGCGTCAATAGGGGAGAAGTCCCAAATGTCATTGTCAGTTGATCTTTTTTTCTTGGGGAGAGTTTCCCAAGAGAGGAATCCTCCCATCTTATGAAGGTCAGAGAGGTACCAGGGAACCATATTTTGGGACCCTGGGGAAATAAAGACAGTTCAGTGGGCCTGGATCTCATAATTCAGTATGAAGACTTTTGCTTAATCCTCCTATTTTTAGCACAATGCTTTCCCAACTTCTTTCAGTTAGGTCTGTGCCCTCAAGTTTACCTTTTCTAGAGCTGTGCTGTCCAATATGGTAGCCACTAGCCATATGTGGGAATGCAATGAAATGTGCTATCTGTGAAATAAACAATGGGGTTTGAAGATTTAGTGTAGGTAGTATGTTAAAATGATGCTATTTTGGATATTTAGAGTTAAATGTAAATCTTAATTTCACCGATATCTTCTTAGAATTTTAGTGTGACTACTAGGAAATGTAAAATTATATATGTGTCTCACATTCTGTTCTTTTTTGGCAGTGCTGCTTTTGACTAGAAGGGAAGGAGTTTAGCCATTCTTCATAAATACTTTTCAATCAATTCTTCATTTATTTAGGCCTACTCCTCACATATTCACCTCTTCAGAGGGGTGTTTTCCATTCCTGGGCTTTTCTTGGATTCTATGGCATGAATGCTGTTTCTTATTCACTTTCCCCTTTCACAGGCTTAAGTTTCGCTTCTTTGGCTTTTTAAAACAGTTATTTCCATCCACTTTCCATATTCAAAATTTCCTTTTCTTGCCTACTGTGTTTCTTTTTTTTTATTTTTTATTCTTTGTGTTCTTTTAGGTTTGTGCCTTTTCAAAATTCCTTATAGTTATTTCAGGTGGCATTTAGGAAGGAGCAAAGTTAAACACGTATGTTCATGTTTAGCTAACTGGAAATATATACTTGAACTTTGATAAAACAGAAATTTGATCATGTTACTGACTGCTCTAACTCTTTCCTGTCTCCTCATTGCTGAAAATGTAAAGTTTGATCTACTCTGGCCTGTTATAACCACTCCTCTTAGTTTGCTTTGGCTGTAGCTATGCCATATACAAACACCCACCAAATTTCAGTGACTTAGAACAAGAAATGTTTATTTCTTGCTCATACTATGTTTTGGCTTCTTAATTGGCGGTGACTCTTCCTCAGTTTCATATCTGTGTCTATGTCATTAAAAAAAATCAATACACTTTATCTTTTAGGTTTACAGAAAAATTTAGCAAAAAGTACAGGAATTTACCATGTTCTTCCTTCTTCCCTTGCCTGCCCCCTTTCCCTATTATTAACATCTTGTATTAGTGTGGCACATTTGTTACAGTTAATGCATTATTATTAACTAAATCTATAGTTTACATTAGGATTCACTCTTTGAACGTTCTATGGATTTTGACAAATGTATAATGACGTGAATTCACTATTACAGTTTAATACAGGCTACTTTCACTGCCCTAAAAATGCCTCACGCTATCCCCCTTGAATCTCTAACAACCAACTGATCTTTTTGTTGTCTGTCCACACCTTTTTCATTTGTGATTCTAAGCTAAAAGAGCAGATCCACCTGGGAAACCCTGTCTTAGAGAAAGAGGGAAATGGGAATGATCTGGAAGCAGCATATAGTGGTTTTTAGAGCTCCTGCCTGGAACTGGAATAGTTCACATGCCCTTACAGTTGGTTGGCATAAGCCTGATTATCAGTGCGCAAGGAAATACACTCCTCCCACAGGAAGTTACAGTATGCTGTAGCAAGTGAAAAGGTATAATTTTCTTGCAGGGAAAAGGAAAGCAAATAATAGAAGAACAGTAACACAATGTGCCATATAGCATCAATGCCAACCCTGGCTACTCAGTTCTTTATTAACAAATACTCAATCCAACTATCAAGAATTATCTACTTCCTCCATACTTGTCCCACCTTCTATGTCTCTTCAATAAGCAAACTCCTCTATCTTTAATTTTCAGCTAATGATATATAATGTCATTCTTGGCTAGATAATATGCTCATCTTTTCTGTATGCTGCATTGGAATTTTTTGCTTTCTAAGCTGAATCTTTTAGGCTATGAACATAATTAAATAATTAAGATACATCTACTTATATGAATTTTCCTTTTTATTTTTAATTGATTTTGGCCAAGGTCTTCGTAGAAGAAAAATGACCTGTGTACGTAAGAGTGATCATATGGTAATGTCCGATCAAAGATGTGACCGCCTACCCTTTCCATTGTTTGTGACTGAAAGGTGCAATATAGACTGTGAACTAAGGTAAAAGAAAAATAATGAATATTGTAAACAGTGTATGATGTAACCAGATTAAAATCA
>PVKE010053503.1:0-10027 GCA_004027555.1 Craseonycteris thonglongyai | reverse complement strand
ATTTTTTGAGGAATCTCCATACAGCCTTCCATAGTGGTTGTACCAGTTTACATTCCCACCAGCAGTGTATGAGGGTTCCTTTTTGTCCACAGCCTCTCCAGCACTTGTTATCCCTTGTCTTGTTGATTATAGCCATTCTAACAGGTGTAAGATGGTATCTCATTGTGGTTTTTATTTGCATCTCCTTAATTGCTAGTGATGTGGAGCATTTTTTCATATATCTGTTCAGCCCTCTTTTTTAGAGTTATACCCTGAACAGTGTCCTGGCTCTGCCACTGTGTGACCCTAAGCATGTCATCCAGGGGTCTCAGTTTCTTCTCTGAATTCTAAGGGCCTTTGAGACACATGTGTTCTCTAGGACCCTCTCAAGCCTAGGCTTCTGTAATTTGTGAACCTTCACAAGGTGAAGCTCAACACCTAGTGCGTAACAGACAGGAAGAAACTGGAGGTCAAGAAAGGGGAAGTGACAGTGGGACAGGGTGGTAGGGAGACTTCTAAGAAAAGGTGGAGCTTGAGAAAAACTAAGACAGGATAGAGAAGTGTGGGGACAGAGCACCTCCTTGGGGGGGTCCCAGGAAAGATATATTGGGGCAGGATTGTAGCAGCACTTTGGGGGCCTGGTAAGCAAACTGAATCCTAGAGGATAGTGATGTTGGAAAGTAAACTTGGACCAAATTATGGGGAATTTTAGTCTCTTCTATAAATCAGTGGGCTTGATGATAAAAAACTGGGCAGAAGATGGCATGGCTCAGAGGGTTAAGCACTCACTTTGCAATCCCAGGGACCAAGGATCAAATCGTGGCCCTGGCTCGTGCAAACCCCTATGCTGAACTGGGGTGTGCTTCCCATGCGGGAAGCTCCCAGTTCAGTTCCCCAGTTCGGCCCACAGCTCAAGGGGGCGTGCCTCCCATGTGGGAGGCCCCCATTTCGGTTCTTGCCCTCCTAGTTCAGCCCCTGGCTCAAGGGGGTGTGCCTCCCATGTGGAAGGCCACCAGCTGGATTACCACCCTGCGTGGCCCCCACCCATGTAAAAAACAGATGTTGTACAACTATGGAGACTGCTCTAGGCCCTTCCCCTTCTCTTTGTCTCTGTCAAGACAATAAAATAAATCTTTTTTAAAACCATCTAGAGAGCTTTAAGAAATGCTAGGCCTTATAAATCAGAAGGTCAAGAAGTAGAGGCCAGGAACCTATCTTTCTTTAAATTTGCTACATAACTATGACAAACTGGAAAGTTTTGGAACCACTTCTTTAGGCAACGAACCACAGATGGTTTGTAATCAAGAATCATGATAAAAGTAAGACTTTTAGAAAAATGAATGTTGAGGGACAAGAGACAAGGACTCATGAAAAGCAATGTCACTACTCCAGGCAGAGGGTCATGAGGGCCGACAGGAGGGAAGTGACTAGGAACAGAAACAGAAGAGACTTTTCCAATTCATCTGCTATGGTTTGAATTGTATTCCTCTCCCTGCCCTCGCCCCCCCCCCCAAAATTTATAAGCTGAAGTCCTAACCCCCAGTGTTTCAGATTCTGACATTATTTGGAAATACGGTCTTTGCAAATGTAATTAGTTAAGTTAGGATGAGGTCAGTAGGGTAGACCCTAATCAGATATGACTAGTGTCCTTATAAAAAGGGGAAATTTGGACACTGGCAGATAGACATAGACAAAAACATGGTGTGAGGAGAGAAATAAAGAGAAGGTGACCATTTACAGACCAAGGAGAGAGGCATGGAACAGATCCTTGCCTAGGTCCTCAGAAGGAATCAACCTTACGGACACTTTGAGCTTAGACTTCTACCTTCCAGAACTTTGAGACAATAAATTCCCATCGTTTAAGCTACCCAGTCTGTGGTACTTTCCTATGACAGCCTTAGCAAACTAATACATCATTATTTTGGAAAAACATTCCAGGATTTCAAGTTACCTCTTCTTCACTTTCTCATGAAGAATGATTCCCCAAAGCCACTCTCCTGAGAAGGTTGGAAACAGTAGTTGCAGAGTAAGGCATCTGTTTCCTCCTTGAGGTGTTGGGTGCTGGTCCACTTGAGGACTGACTGGGTGTGGCTTTTCTGGTTATTGATCAGTTTGTTCCCAGAACCCACCTGATAAACTAAAAAACCAACTCCAGTGATTGGAAATTGCTGGACAGAAATGTCCATTCTCCCCACTTGAGGAAGTAATCAGGGCCAAGAACCTCAGACTATGGGTAAAACTAGAGGAGAAAGGAATCTCATCTCTATAGAGCCTGTAACATCCCACCAATGGCTCGTCTGGAAAGAAAAAAGCTGCAAGAGGTGGAACAACCTACAAGAAAGGTAAACCCTGGCTCTGTCATTTCATGATGTAGGCTTTGCTGAAATAACTATCCCTCTTGGCCTTTCTGACATCAAGCAATCCAGCCTTTCAAATCCCCTTCCAGTTCTCAGCTCTGCCTATAACCTTTCTTATCTCAACAAGAGCAAGGGAGCCTGGCAAAAAAACATAGGAAAATACCTCAGTACATGTTAATATTGTGTTCATGTTAAAAAGGTGTCATTCCACACAGGTGGATGTGGGCCGTGTGGGGCAGGAACTGAACTTGGGACCTTCCTCATGGCTTTGCCACCATCCCAGCACTCACCACTTGCCCCACAGTTCAGCATGTGTATTTGCATGGGCTGTGACCAGAGTTTGATCCCCAAACCTCACCGTTGTAAGAGAAGCGCTCAACCTGCTAAGCTATCCCGGCATCCCCAAGTGTCTGTATTTAAAAACAGATCTTTTAAAAACAAGGGGTACAATTTATAGAAATGGGTTTAAAAGGGAAACACAGGTGGAAAAAGGTTGGGAACCAATGGATTAAGTGGGTGACATTTCCTGTTTCTCAATAAAAAATTTCATCTTAATACCTCCCTATTAAGTATTTATGAAGCATCCTATTAATCTCATTAATACATCTTATTAAGCCTGGCATTAATGAATACGGTGCTTGCCCTCTCAATGCTTACAGCACAGTACAGAAGACTATACTTTCAGAAAAAAAAACAAATTAAGGACAAGTCGATTATTTAACAATATGTGTAACCAACTATAATTAAATTTCATAATGTAGAATCCAGACAGTTTCCTGGGTGGTCAAGCCAGAGAAGAGTCCAGAGAAGTTCGAAGGGGAAAGGGGAGGAGCAGAAACAGAAATCTTCACTAAAAGGCTGAGTTCACTGGAAGGCAGACCAAGTCAGGTAGAGAAAGTAGAGGGAGGAATAATTTTACAGCATAATAATTATATATGCTTTTATGGGGGTGGAGATAAACTAATAGGAGTGTGCCTCCCACTAAGTTCATGATTCTTTGTGCTGAAATACCAGTAGATGACAATGGACACCAGCTACACTGCTCACATAGGTAATAATTATCATAATTATAAACACCAGGGATGAACATTTCCCTCCCAGCAGTTCGTGTGAGTAATGGGTGTCTCCTACACCTGTAGCTGAATAAAAGCACCTGTAATTCTTAGAGAATCAACTTTTATGAAAGAAGTTTCTGGGGTTTCTTTTTCATCTATTTTGAGGCTCTAAATTGCTTTTCTGATTAATATTATCACATCTTCATGCCAAAAACTAAGAGAAGGGGGCTTGCCAGGAAGTTGGACTTCCCCCTGAGCCACGTGTGGCCTTAAGTAAGGCATGAGCCCATCGTGAGACCTGAGATGTAACAGAAGGAATCCTTAGTCCACGTACATATATTATGCAGTTGTATCCAGTTCTCTTCTTACAAATAGAAGTACCCCTGAGAAAGGCCACATTTAGTCTTTAATCTATCAGTTTGATTGGGATTAGCATTCATCTGAGTGGAGGAGAGAAGGCATAGAAAGAGATTGGGGACAGGTCCCTGCACAGGAAAAGTGGGGGCAAAATCACCTGTCTGGTCTAGAGAAAAAGCCCCCTGTCCGGAGACTGCAGGGGCCTGCAGCCAGCGGCAGCCCACCCTGGGACGTGCGGAGTGGCAGGCCTCGCCGTCCCCCGAGGCAGAGCGCGCGGATCCCTCGTGGCAGTGGATGCAGTTATGTAAGGGCTTATGAAACGCCAGGGGCCGGCCTGGCGCTGCAGTGTGGGCGCAGCGGGACTGCCAGCCACGCAGAATATTGCTCGGGCCCTTCCCTGCCCACAGCAGCCCTGGCAACGTTCTGCGGTGAAGGCCAGGCAGAGGGCGCAGCGCCTGCCCTCTCCCCGGCCGCCCTGCGCTGCAGGTCTCCAGGGCCCAGGAGGTCTGCTCACGGGGAGTGTCAAGTTCAGGTAGATTGGAGGGGGTTCAATGGATGACGTATTTTACCCGAACTCAGAATTCGTGGCATCGTATTTCTTTATCTAACTCGGGTCTCATCTTCTATTCCCCAAGTATCTCTCGGGACGCACAGCCCTGAGCGCCCTCCCCGGGCTGGGATCGGCGCTCGTGCTGCCACCTGCAGGTGGAAAGGGACACGGGACACAGCCAGCTGTATTTGTGCGGCCCGTGGCTGGAAGGTTTTCAGGACTGGGCAGTGTGTGCCAGATTATTGGAACTACTGGAATCACTGGCGTTTAAATATAATAACTCCAAAGAGCAGCAATTGGCAAAACACTTGATCTAGCCTCCGCATATCCTCTGGAGGTTACCCTTTGACTTGTTTTTCCGTTTTGTGGATTTGGAAGGGGATTGAGGAGATATACTCATATATTTGCACAAATGCAATTCAGTGATGTGAAGCAGATGTTCGCCACCAAAGCATGTAATTGATCTGCATGGGCCAGCGCTGGTGTATCACCAGTGCCACCTCTGTGATGTCACTGTGAGTTCCATCACAGGCCACTCCACCTTGCCTAATTTCTCAGAGTGACCCCTGTGACATCACAGGGGGCTATTATCGGGGTCACTCACAGCCCAGTGGGTTACCCCGTCGCTGTGCACTCTGTGCCATAATGACTCTTTCTTTGGGCATCCAAATACCATGATTTTGAAAGTGAATGATTATTTTTAAAATAATTTTAGAACAATTCCACTAGAGTGACGATGATTAAGAGCACAGCTCCTGTGGTCTAGCTGCCTGGATTTGAATCCTGACTCCACCTTTTTAACTTTGCAGCCTTGAGAAAGTCACTTGTTCTCTCTGTGCCTTACTTTCCTCACCTACTGAATGGAAATGGTAACACAGTCTTTATGAGATGGTAGTGCATTTTAAGTGAGAGCATGCATATGAGTGCCTACAGTGTAATATACTAAGAGGATGTGGTCTGAGCTCAGAATGTCTGTGTATGTGTCCGCTTTGCCACTTGCTAGTCTGGGGGATATGGGATGTCACTTCACTTCTTTGTGCCTTGGGTTTCTCATCTATAAAATAAAGAGAAGAGTATCTATCTCACATATTATGAGAATTAAGTGAAATACATCTATTACATTTAGACACAATAAATACTCAAATGTTAGTCTTTTAAACCTGAATTAGTCTGCTATTTTCAGCACGCTGTTGTTTGGAAGAGTCTGGTGTTTAGATTCTCAGATAAACAGTTTCCTCTGTTCATCATTTTGTCGTCGTCTTGAGTACAATCCGTATGTAATCCTCCCATCGCCTCAAGAGGTAGATGCCTCATCCCCATTCTGCAGATGAAGAAACTAAAGCTCAGAGTGGTTTAGTGACTTACCCGAGGTCATACAGCAAGTGGAACCAGCATGTATACCAGCTCTTCTCTCCCCAAGACCAGGGCTCTTTTGATTACATCGTGGGTGCCTTCACAATTCCTCCACATGTTGACGAGTACACATTTTATTTTACAACCCTTTACCAAATACCTATGCAATGCCTAAACTTTTTTCAAGCTATGGTAACTTTGTAAAATGAACCAAAAATTTCAAGGAAACTGAAAAAAAATACACTTAGAGCCTTTTCTTCATAACAAAACTTTGCTTTGTAATTTATTAATAGACTGGCATATAGGTGTTGCTTTTGGGGAGGAATGTGGAGAGGCCATTGGAGTGCCACATCTCACAAACCAAAACTGTGGTAAGCCCAGTGCTTCTCCCATAGTCCTAGCACCTCACACTCCTTCCTCTAAGATGCTCCCAACAGTAGTGAAATTATGTATTTCTTTCCTGACAGGCTGTGAGTTCTGTGAAGTTCAAGACTGCATCTAACATGTCAGTTGTCTGAAAGTCCTTTCAATTTCCTATCTGCAGAAAAGACATGCAGAGAAGAAACACTTTGCACTGCCAGGAGTCAGGACACAAGATGACATTTGTTCAGACATTTGCTAACAGATCCTTCCCAACCTACAGAGAAAGAGATTTAAGATGAATTTGATCATTCATTTTTAGCCAAATATCTCATTGAAGATCTTTCTTTCCTGATTACTAATAATAACATCAATGGCGACTAACTTTTATCAAATACTAACCATGACAGGCATACTAGACTAAGCATGTAACATGCCTGGGCTCATTCAAATCCTGCACTAACCCTGCACACGGTACTCTACTGATGCTCGTTTTACTGATAAAGAGGCAGGTGAGAGAGAGCTGGGGCTTACCAGTGTCACACAGCTAGTAAGTAAAGTAGCAGAACTGAGACTTGAACCTAGGCCTGTCCAACACAGGGAGAGAAGGCTCTAACCTCTGGCCCACCTGCCTGTCTCCCAAACGTGGCAGGACGGCTGCTGCTGGGCTTGTAGGACATGCCTGGTGATGGAACTGCAGATGGGGTGAGTGTGTGCATGTTTCCTACCCCAACCATCTTGATTCCTTCTCTTTGATTTATTTTTTTATTTCAAGTGGCTGGGCTTTATACCAGAGTCATCCTCTCTGGCTCCTTCTCTGCCTATGCCTGGCATTCCTGGCCCTGACTCTGGACTCAAAGTACTCTCTCCCCTAGTCCCTGGCCCCAGGACAAGGGAGAATATCCAGTGTCAGAGATCAACGAAGTCGTCCATGTGACAGACAGGCACTCGCGTTCCCCGTGGACTGCACCCACGCCTCCGACAAGTGGTTTTGATAACCACCTGTCAGCCAAGACCTTGTCTCTGCCTCAGTAAGTTCCAAGTGCCCAGTTTACGGGGAGCAGCTGCTCCTTACCCACTGCTGGCCCCCAGGGCCAGACAGGTTCATGCAGTCCCAAGCCTCCTGGTCCTCTTCTCATAGCCCTGCTTGTCCCACGGAGCTTCCCAGGGCCAGAGCCTTTGATCACTGAGGGCACAGCCCCTTTGTTTGGGGGATTTAATTTCCAAATCTCAACAGCTTTGGCCATTTCAGCAATAACTGTACAGGGACTCTCAGATCATTTATAGCATCTATTCTCAAGACTTCAAAAAGAAAAGATTTTTTAGGGTTGTTTAGAATTACGAACACATTTTTTCTGTCATATGTGGTTCTAAATAATCACTAGGTCCTGTGGCAGACCCTAGAAGCCACCTACCACATGCTGAGCATCTGCAGTGGGAGGCAGTGGGAAATCAAACCTCTCTAATGCCACTGCGGGGCTTGATGAAAAGCAACTAGAACTAAGGGGAGAAAGGAGGTGGAGATGCTGGAAGGGCTTCTGAGCAACTTTGGAGGTCAGAGAGCATGCGCTTTCCAATTCCGGATGCAGAGGAAGCACTGCGCTTATGAAAAATGCAGATCCCAGGTCCCCTCCCCGTCTAAAGTTTTTTAAACATTTATTGAGATGTAAAGGAAAATGCATACATTTAAAATGTACAATTTGATAACTTGTCACATATGAACACATCTGTGAAACCTCTTCGAAAATCAAGATAATGAACATACCCACCACCCCCAAAAGTTTTCTCGTTGCTCTTTTGAAATCCCTCTCAATCCCTGTCCCCATGCCTAGGCAACCACGGATCTGATTTCTGTCTCTATAGATTACTTTGGATTTTGTAGAATTTTATATAAATGTTAACATAGTATGTACTCTTTTTTTGTCTGGCTTCTTTACTTAGGATTTTGAGAGTCTTTCATGTTGTAGCATCTATCAATACTACATTCCTTTTCACTGCTCGGTATAGTTTCATTGTATAGCTACCCCATGATTTTTTTATCCATTCACCCACTGATGGACATTTGAGGTGTTTCCAGTTCTTTACTATTACAAATAAAGCTTCCATGAACATTCACCTAAACTCTTTGTATGGACATCTGCTTTCACTCCTCTTGGATGAATATCTAGAATAGAAGGACTAGATAACAGGTAGGTACATGTTTAAATTTTTAAGGTATTGCCAAACTGTTTTCAAATGGCTGTGACATTTTACATTCCCACCAGCAGTGTATGAGAGCTTTGGGTGCTTTGTCTCCTTGCCAGCCTTTGCTATGGTCAGTGTTTCTAATTTTAGCCATTTTAATGGGTAACCAGTGATCTCTTACTGTGGCTTAATTTTTATTTCCCTAATGATCAATGATGGTGAGCACCTTTGCATGCATTCATGTATCTTCTCTGATGAGGTGGCTATTCAAATATTTGGCCCATTTGGGGAGAAAGGAGTTTTTTTTCTTATTATTGACTTTTTATCATGATAAATTCAAGAGTAGTATATTTATCAAGAGTAGTGTGTTTAATTTATTGTCTTGTATTGGTTTTTCCACATAATTTCATTCCACAGGTGGGCGCGGGGCTGTACAGGGCAGGAACTGGGCCGGGGTCTCACCCCAGTGGGAACCAAACTGGGGGCACTCCCCAGTTCAGCATATGGGTCTGCATGGGCCGGGGCCGGGGCTGGGATTAGATCCTTGGTCCCCAGGGCTGCAAAGTGAGTGCTTAGCCCACTAAACCATCCCAGCTTCCCCAAAAGTATATTTTTTAATGATTCTAAATAGAAACAAATAAATTTGCTCAAGAGCTAAATACTAAACCATGCAATTTAAAAACTATGGATTACACAGTGCAACTGACTATTACAATGAAATACCTTAAAGTGTGCAATGTACTCATATACATATAAAATATGCTGGGCTTACTAACTGACATCTAATTATTCTGTATTCAGGTTGCTTATAAAATAACTTTTCTGTCTTGAATATCAAAAAATAGCAAAAACTGACCTAAATGCCTGGAAAATTATATTAGGCTAAAGTGTGATACTTTAATATGGCTAGACAAATAATGAAATTATCAGAGGTCCTAGCAAGCCACAAAGCCCCGGAGAAACTACTGACAATTTAGCATTTTCTTATTGTGTGGAAATATTCATTCTGTTTACCAAAGATAGCTGCAGAAATGATATTCATGAAGATTAAGACATGTACCTATAAAAAGTTGAAATTTATAGCATCATAAAAATGATTTATACAAAATGCTAATATCCTAGATGGATGGATTGACCTGGAGGTCTAACTGCGTTTCTGACTGAGCTCATTACCATTTAGCATGGCGTAACTGGTCTTTTTAAAAAGGCAGCATGTTATTCTTAAGTAGCTTCTTAAATTGTCTTCTGAGCATTGTGATGGTCTCTTCAAATGCTGAACAGCTGTGGTATATTTTTATTCTTTCCACAGTTCTTTCTTCCTTTCTGATATTCCAAGACTCCTTTTAGTCTTCTGTTTCCAGAACTTCCTTCAGCCATTCTCTTAGGGTACGATAGGTAAGCTGGCCACAAATTCTCTCTGTGTTCTTTCATCTAAGAATGTCTTAATTTCCCCCTTTAATATAGGATCCTGGACTAACAGTTCTTTGTTTTCAGCACTTAAAACGAGTTTTTGCCACTTTCTTCTGGCTTCAAGGTTTTCTTATGAGAAACTACTATCATTCAAACTGCTTTTCCCAAAGGCAATGTTTCATTTTCCTCTTTCTATTTTGTTTTAGTTTTCAGAGGTTGATTAAGATGTGCCTTACTGTGGATTTCTTTGGACTTTAACTGTTTGGGATTCACTGCTTTCTTGAATCTTTAGATTTATGTGTCTTGTCTAATTTGGTTAATTTTTAGTAATTATTTTTCATCTTTTAGTTATTTTTCAGTTCTAATTTTCCATTTGGTTCTATTTTTATCTTCTATTTCTCTGCTAAGCAATTCTATTTTTC
>PVKE010053502.1:0-10028 GCA_004027555.1 Craseonycteris thonglongyai | reverse complement strand
GTGAGGTGATTTTCATCCCAGGGCAGAGAAAATCTTTACTTACAGAGCAGTTGGAATGGGGCAGTGAGGCAGTAGTCAGGTCCCTTTCTGCCTTCCCCTGACCCTAGTTCAACTACAACAACTTGGTGACACTAATGTTGTCACAGTTAAAAAACATGTGTATTTTGAAGGCCTGTTTAACAAAAATGATGTTAAAAATTATGATTCCAATGACGTCACTGGAAGAGATAGTCACCTATTTTTCTAATCCATGAAGCAGGCTTAAAACTTCTTCAAATTATCTAAGATAAAATTAGATAATTCCTGTGAAAAATATGTAGCCCACTGCTTGGCACAGAGTAACATTCATAATTGTTTGTCTTTTCCCTTAGGATATAGGCTGTTTTATTATTAAAGAAACAAAAATGAAAGACATTTTGTTATGCCAAGTTTCCTGTATTTTAGAAACTGAGGAACTAAGTTTTATGAAATTCTCTTATGAGCCCAAGTATAAAACTTGGATATAGACTATAGTTTTAAAGATCTGTTACATCATCCACTTTTAATTGGACTCATTTCTATTTTTGCTAAGAAAACACAGGAACACATTTTATAAGTTTCCCCTTCTTTGAACTGTTATAAACTTAATACAGAAGTCAGAAGTGGTATGGTTTTGGAATCATGTCGTCCTCTTTATAAAGAATAAAGGAAAGTTTACATATCTGTGAAGAGCTTTGATTTGAGGAAACTTAAATCTGAAATTGACTTTGTGTGACACCTTCTGTAGAGGATTGGATGAATAAGAAAAGCCTGATATCCTAGTCTGCTTTGTTCTAGTTAAAAAATGATCAAAATACCTTTAACACAGTGGAAGTTATCTCACTAAACATGAATTTTTATTTAGCACAATTATTTGAAAACCAGAGAAACTGCCAAAATGATCCAAACATTAAATTATTTCAATTTTAGACAATAGATAGTTGTGAGAAGTAATACAATATTGCCAGCCTGCATAGGCAGCTCATCATCACTACTAAGAACTAGACAAGATGAAAAGACTAAGTTATGGCTCACATGGGCAGATGTAGATTAAAGGGTAGACTTCATAACTACCTAGCCACATTAGAAGACTGTTACTAGATTACTGAGGAGTAGGGAAGACGGTACTCAGCACACCACCAAAAGCTGCAAGGAGTAGTCATCTGCTGAAGGGGAAAAGATGGGGAATTTTAAAGAAAAGGTCAGAGAAAATTGCTTGATGGTAAGAGTTCTATTTATGAATGACTCTAGGGAAATTGTCTTAGGAAATTGTAAGTTCTCAAAATCACTTAAATAAAAATGAACATACCTAGCATTCTATAAGTCAAGTTTAGTATTCTCTGAACTTGTTTTTACCTGTTACAGCTCCTCATTCTTCTGAAGAGGAATCAGGATTTCTTAAGTTTAGGTTAATGAAGGGTTACTGGAGAGATATTCAACTTGCTTCTTATTTAAGCCTGATAGCACGAAGATTAAGCTAAGACCCTCATCAGTACCTAAGTGGGTAATTTTGTATGTGAAAATGAAATAGCATATATAAAATGCATAATACAGCACTGTACAAGCAAGATAATATTATTCATGAGATTATTATATGTAATCTCTAGTATTCATTGAGAACCCATTGAAATGAACTCAGTACTGCATTCTGTATGGCAAGGATAAAGGTGTTCTAGCTTTCAAACTACCAGAAGGCTCCTAAAGGAAAGAAATAAACATGCATGGAAATTTTTAAAAGCAATAGGATACAATGCATAATTAAGTACTACTTCATCTAAGACAGGATTGGGCGAGTTCAGAAAAAAAATCACAATGAGAACTGGAAGGATTTTTCTGAAAAGAAGATAAATTAAAATGGGGCTTGAAAAATGCATAAGGTATTGAAATCTAGATTTTAAAAGGGAAGGCATTTCAAGAAAAAGAATAGCAGCCTACAGGGAGAGATTGGCAAGCAGATTGGCCCAGAGAACCAATGTGGCATAGTGACTACAAACACACACTCTGGATTTGAGTCTCAGCACTACCCCCTATTGGTATAACTTTAGACATTGTACGACTAATGTGCCATATTTCCATTATCAGGAAAGTAGAGGTAACTAGCATATCTGGTCTAAGGGCATATTTTGAGAATTAATGGATTAACAAATGTAAAGCATTTGGAACAGTACTCAGTATTGGAAAGCATTTAACAAATGTTAGCTACTATTACTGTTGTTGTGCAATGGTGGATATGGTTTTCAAGGCTAGAACCAAGCTACCTCTTATGGACTAGGTGATACTTCAGCAACATTTTCTCTTTTATTTATCACAGTGCCCTCATGCACCCACCCAAGACACCCCAGAAAGGAAAGTATTATTTCTCTCACTCCACAGATGAGGGAGTGACACTTAGAGAAGCAATTTTTCTCAAGAATTTTATAGGTAGGAAAGAACAATCGAAGAATGTCAGTCAGGTCTTTTGGACTTCACCCTAGTGTTTTTAACTGCTGCATGAAAATGCTTAATTAAAATCTGAGAGGTTTTGGAGACTTTGACTTGGGGATTAAGTCTTAGACACAAGTTGACTGGATGGGTTCAAGGTAGAAAAAAGTTCAGATTCAGTAAAACCAGCCAGTTAGCAGTGGGTGGCAGTTGGCATACTCCAGATAAAATGAGGTAAATGAACTTCTAAGATAGCCGCCCTGAGACTGGAGAAGGCAGAACCAGAGTTCTAGATTTGTTCAACAGCAGGAAAAAAAAATAGACAAGACCTTATTTTGGTCCCTGAAAGTGAGAGATAGTAAACATACCTTTTGGTTAAGGAGCCCGAATGACTAGGAGAGTGGTATCTTTTGGAGGGGATCTGACATGGAAAGAGGGTGCAAAAGGGATCATGACTCCTTTCACATAAGGCCAGGCTTAGAAAAGCCTGCCATGTGCCTCTCCATGTTTTATGATGGTAGCCTGGCCCATCTTTGATCACCTTTATGAGATTCAAAATTAGTTTCTCTGTGTTGCATTTTACTTGCCCCTTGGGTGCTCTTGCTCACAACTTCTGAGCTGCTTGCTGAACAGAAGTCACTTAAGGAAGGATGAAGTAGTCCTAGAAGACAGCAGTTGCTCCTGAAGCAGTTAAGAGTTCTGTGTTTTGTAGCTTCACACACTTTACAAGCAAGCAGTAGAAGTAAACATCATGGCTAATGTACTTCAGCAATATAAAAGCAAGAAAAATGCTACCAACAGTAAACAGTTTATATAAAGCAAAGATAAATCATAATGGAGTGGTAATTTGAATTTATATTGTACCCTTCCTTCAGGAGCTCCAAATGTTTTAAAGATATTATCTCGTTACTGTTTTTAGTACTTCTGAAAAATAAGCAAAATGCACCATTGTCTTCAATTTTTTTATAAAGACCTAAGTCACAGGGAATTTATGTGACTTGTCAGTCCATAGGAGTAGATTATTCATTTTTGTGGAAAGATTGTGTCAGTGAATTGGTTGATTGTCTAAAGAAATTAGTTACTCAGTATAAGGCAAAAACAATTAATGTCTCCAGTGAAATGAAATAAGTAAACAAAAGTAACCTCTTAGCCCATTTCAAAACATATTTTGGCAGTACTTTGTAGATGAATTTGAACTTAACAAATGCAACTAGGAACAAAATATAGTCTCCTAACTTTTCCATTAGAGTAACTCACCATGTAGTTAGTTGAAAGTTATTGGTGAAAAATATGACATTTTTTTAAAAAATGTAGGGGACCTAAGGCTTTTATTGTTTTTATTTATTTATTTATTTATTATTGTTTTTGACAGAGAGAGAGAGAAAGAGATACAGAGACAGAGAGAGAACTGAGCTGGGGGCACTCCCCAGTTCAGCATATGGGTCCGCATGGGCCGGGGCCGGGATTCGATCCTCGGTCCCCAGCACTGCAAATTGAGCACTTAATCCACTGAGCCATCCCAACTTCCCCATGGGACCTAAGGCTTTTAGATGAATGTATGAACTAGTGAAAATGGCTTCTACTGATCTCAGACTAAGTCTACTCAATGACAAATAGATATCCTCAATAGAGCACAATTCCTGCACCCAGAAATGATGAATGAAGAGTGATAGGTCACTTCCTTAAGGCTTCTAAGGAAATTACAGTGAAGCCCACTAACTCTTTTACCCACACAGCTCAGTAGATTACCTAACACTGAACTGCACAGCCACAATATCTGACCTAACTGCTTCTTTATGTATCTTTCCCACAAGCCTCCCATCTCCCATGTCTCTCTGTCTTCTATAGATTTATAAATCACTCAATTTGGAACATAGTTCTGGAAGATGCTAATACTTGTCTGCTTTAGTGATCGTTTTTGGAAATATTCTGTGTAGAGCAACTTAGCTCAATATGCTTGATCTTTACTCCTAAATGTGATATCCAATATTTCTGTTGCTCTTAATTGTATGTATTATTCAACATTTTATTCTCCTATTCACCTGTGTTCAAAGAGAAAATACTTGTAAACTACTGAGTGTGGCCTTCTTATGGAGACAAATCTCTGGTCAATAACAAAGATGTATTATTTTTAAAGAATTTTATTACCTTGACCTTATTTCTTTAGATATATATTTCAGTGATGAGGAAAAGGGTATTTGTACTGTAAACCCTATGTTAACAGTATGTTAAATGTTTTAATCTTTCAATGTCAACCTTACAAAGTGATTAGAATACACCAATTGTATTTGGTAATTAATTAACTGTTCTAAAATAAATGGGAATTGAACTTAAAAACTCATCACAATTCTTTTTTTCATGCCTAACCTGCAGTAGAAATTAATAAATGTTAATTCCCAAGGATTTTTGATTTAATAAACCTGAGAAAGTTGAGCATTTTCTGGTGCATATTTACGTATAGTGTGAAGCCATATAAAATCCAATAAAATAGATAAAGTATTTGCTTATCTTGATATTGTTGAAATATCGCTTAAAGGTGTCTGTACAACTCTTTTCTCTGAGTAAGCATCCACTTAGCCTGTTTATTTATTCCTCTTCAGCATCTCTTGATAGTAACATTTTCTTTTGTCCGTTTCAAGGTTTAATTTGATTGATCACATTTTTACTTTTAAACCTTATAATTCAATAACATTTGCTCATGTATTTACTATCAATATTCATATCACAAAAGTCTTTGTTACATTGTAAATAACTCTGCAAACCATTAGGTATATATGTATTGTTATATTTTTATTGTTCTTTGCGTAAAACATGTACCCTATTCAATGCAAAGAGACAGTACTAAAAGGAAGGCTTTTTATTAGCTCATTGTCATTTTATTTCCAGTATCAAAGTTGATTTTAATATATTTGTAATATGTTTTAGTTATTAAAAAGACTATTATAGCTCTTACCTCTTTTTGATATCAGTCCAAATATTCTTCTCTGACAGGAAGCATGAATGGGTTTCTCATCAGAATAGATGTTTTTGCCACAGAGAGAAGTCTAGACCGTGATATTTATATGTTCCAAATGCATTTGAAACTGATATGAATTAACAGATTATGAAGCTCTTATTTGGCTCATTATTTTTTATTGATAGATCATATTATTATAAATGATACTAAGAAGTATCAAGTGCATTTCTGTTTTGGAATTATTTTTTAACTTTGAAAAATAGTTCAAGATCTTTGAGTTTTGAACTTATTTAAAGCATATTGACATCATCTCTTGAAATATAATACCCGTATAAACAGTATTTTATGTGGAGCATGATTTTTTTTAACATCATCACAAAGATTCCATATACTCTTAATTTGCTTTTTCCACTGAAGAGGAAACAGTTCTGGATATTTTAGTATTTCTTTTAGATGAAAGTTCTTTGTACATTTTGTTTTGTGTGGTTTAATTAATATACCACGTAAAGAATATGTACTACATTAATTTTATCAGGTAGAAATTATTTTTTTTGTTTGTCTTGTTTTCTTGGTTCCCATTTTTTTAATTGTGGTAAAATACACAGAACATAAAATTTATCATTTTAACATTAAAATTGTTTTGTATATATGTATAGTTTTAATTTTTATTAAATTTATTTGGGTGACATTGGTTAGTAAAATGAAATAAGTTTCAAGGGTACAATTCTGTAATCATCACGTATCTATTGCATTGTGTATTCAACACCCAGAGTTCTCCTTCTATTACAATATATTTGACCCCCTTACCCTCTTCTACCATCTCCCCTCTCCCCTAACTCTCTGGTAACCATAAAGTATTGTCAATGTCTATGAGATTTTGTTTGTTTGTTTGTTTTGTTCATTTGTTACTTTCAGTTTTATATTCCACATAAGAGTGAAATAATTTTTCATCTCTTTTGTTCCCAAGTTAAACATTCCAAGCTATTGTTTTGTTTATTTTATTGTGATCACAATGTGAAATCTAGTCTCTTAACAAAATGTAGGGGAAGCCAGGATGGCTCAGCGGGTTAAGCACTCACTTTGCAGCCCCGGGGACAGAGGATCGAATCCCGGCCCCGGCCCGTGCGGACCCATATGCTGAATTGGGGAGTTCCCCCAGTTCAGTTCTCTTTCTGTCTCTGTATCTCTCTCTCTCTCTCTCTCTCTGTCAAATATAAATAAATAAATAAATATATAAAAAAAATAAAATTTCAAGTGTATAATACAGTGATCATATATATTGTTGTACAGAGAATATCTAGAACTTACTCATCTTTTGTAACTGAAACTTTATGCCCATTGATTAACTCTCTAGTCCCACCTTTCCCCAGCTCCTGGCAACCACCATTCTACTCTTTGATCCTATGAATTTGACTATTTTATATACCTCATTTAAGTGGAGTCACGCATTAAATAAAAGTATTTGTTTTCTTGTAACTGCCTTGTTTCATTTACTATAATGTCCTCAAAGTTAATTCATATTGTCACATCGCAGAATGTCTTTCTTTTTTTAAGACTGAATCACATTTCAGTATACACACACACACATGCACACACACAATTTTCTTTCTTTATTCATTTGTCATTGGATGCTTAGATCGTTTCTACATTATGGCTATTGTGAATAATGCTGACTTGAAAATAGAAGTGCTAATACCTTTTTTTATTAATTGTTAAATTCACTTGGGTGACATCGGCTGGTAAAAATTACGTGGGTTCCAGGTATACAGTTTAACATTACTTCATCTATGTATTGTGTTATGTGGTCACCACCCAGAGTCAGTTATCTTTCCATCACCATATATCGAATGACCCTTCACTCCTCTCCCTACCACACTCCCTCTTTACCCTCAGATAACCACCAAACTATTGATGGAGGTTCCTCAAAATTTTAAGAATAGAATTACAGTATGAACCAGCAATCCCTCTTCTGGGTGTCTACCCCAAAAATTTTAAAACCTTAATTTGCAAAGATATATGTACCACAATGTTCATCGCAGCACTGTTCACAGTGGCCAAGTCATGTAAACAAATAAAGTGGCCTTTTTTATTGTTAAATTTATTGGGGTGACATTGGTTAGTAAAAATTACGTAGGTTCCGCTGTGCAATTCTATACAACTGAGTCCATGTCTTCACCACCCAGAGTCAGCTTTCTCCATATATTTATTTCCCCCTTCCCCCTCTTTCAACCCCATCCCCCCTTCCCCTCAAGTAACCACTAAACTATTTTTTTAATTAATTTTTTTTTTAATTCATTAGGGTTACATTGGTTAGTGAAAATTACATAGGTTTCCAGTGTACAACTCTACAGTACTAGTACTAGACAAAGTACTGTGTTACATTATGTGTTCACCACCTGGATTCAGTTTTCTTTTCATCATCATATATTTAGCTCCCCCTTGCTCCTCTCCCACCATCCTTCCCTTTACCCTTAGGTAACTACTAAACTATTAACTACGTTCATGAGGTTTTGTTTCTTTGTTGCTTTCACCTTTATATTCCACATATGAGTGAAGTCATATGATTCTTAGCTTTTCTTGTTTGGCTGTTTTCACTTAGCATGATTATCTCAAGTTCCATCATGTTGTTGACATATGACAATCTTTCATATTTTCTTATCACTAATATTCCCTTGATAGGTGACTGGATAAAGAAGTTGTGGTACATTTACACAGTGATAAGGAAAGATGAGGGAAAGCCAAGATGGCTCAGCAGGTTAAGCACATTCTCTGCAAGCCCAGGGAGTGAAGATCGAACACTGGCCCCGGCCTGTGTGAACCCATGTGCTAAACTAGGGCGTGCTTCCCATGTGGTAGGCCCCCAGTTCAGTTCTCTTTCATCCCCAGCTTGGTCCCTGGCTCAAGGAGATTTGCCTTCCTTATGGGAGGCCCCCAGCCTAGTTCCTGCCCTGTGCGGCCCATGCCCACCTGTGTGAAATAAAACCATGTTGAAAACTGATGATGTACAGCTATGGAGACTGCTTTGGGACCTCCCCCTTCTGTCTCTCTCTCTCTCTCTCTCTCTCTCTCTCTCTCTCTCTCTCTCTCTCTCTCTCTTTCTGTCTCTGTCTCCTATAAAAAATAATAAAATAAATCTTTAAAGAAAAAAGATGAAATACTGCTATTTGTGACAACATGGATGGACTTTGAGATCATCATATTAAGCTAACATCTTTTTGAGATCTTGATTTTAATATTTTTGGATAATTATACAGAAGTAGAATTGCTGTATTATATGATAGTTCTATTTTTAATTTTTAAAGAAACTTTCATACTGTTTTCTATAGCAGCTGCATGTTTTTCATTCCTACTACCACTGTGCAAGGGTTTCATTTTTGTCCACATCCTCACCAATACTAGTTGTGTTTGTTTTTTTAAATAAAAAATATTTTATTAATTTTTAAGTGTGCAGTCTAGTGGCATTAAGGTCATGTAAGGCCATCCACATTTTTGTGCAATCATCACCCCTATCCAGTTCCAAAACTTTTGTATTATCTCAAATTCAACTAAGGTACCCATTAAGTAACTCTCCATCTCTAGCTCTAGGTAACCAGTATTCTCTGTCTTTATAAATTTGATTACTCTAAATACCTCATACCAGTAAAATTGTATAATGTTTGTCATTTTGTATAGCTTATTTCACTTAGCATAATGTTTCCAAGAGTCACCCATGTGTAAGCATGCATTAGAATTTCATTTTAAATAACATTCTTTTGTATATACACTCTTTTGTATATACATTCTATGTGTATATACACTATACTTTGTTTATCCTTTCACCCATCGGTGAACATTTAAGTTTTCCCCCACCTTTTGGCTGTTGTAAATACTACTGCTATGAACATTGGTGTAAAACCATCTGTTCAAGTTTCTGCTTTCAGTATTTTGGGATATATACCTACAAGTGAAATTGCTTTATCACTTGGTAATTTTATGTTTAAATTTTAAGAAACCAACATACTGTCTTCCATACTGGCTATACCACTTTGCATACTCATCAGCAATGCACAAAGGTTCTAATTTTTCCACATCATCCCTGACACTTGTATCTTTTTCTTTCCCTTTTTCTTTGTTTTTCTTCTTCCTCCTCTCCTCCGCCTCCTTCTTCTCATTTTCCTCCTCATCCTTCTTCTGCTTCTTGGTTTTCATTTATTTTTTTATAATATATATTCTAATGAGTATGAAGTTTTTCTTTGCTTTTAAAATCAAAAATTTTAAGTACCAAATCTATTTATGGGAGATTTGCAAGAATACCTCTTCTCCCACAAATTTCAATACAATAAATATAGGCCATCATCTTACCATTATTCTAATATGAGTAGGTGTCAATTTTGTTACATTAATTCTGCTTTGAAAGTCATACCATTTAGATATATTCTCTCCATTGGCATTAGGGAGATATAGTCTATTTTACTAATCCCCTTTACTGAAGTATATGTAATCATAATTCCTCCTGGTAAATGAAACAATGTAAATATCCCTCTAAACTCTTAGTAAGGTTTATGAAACCTTCACAATCCTCCAATAGCAGGAAATATATATTTGAATAAGGATAGAGTAACATGTGTACACACACACACATACACACACACAC
>PVKE010053501.1:0-10027 GCA_004027555.1 Craseonycteris thonglongyai | reverse complement strand
TTTATTTATAGGCCTAAAAATGTATGAAAAAATGTGCTTTAAAATACAATTTAAAACTGAACTTTTTCATACTGATTTGTAAGAGTGACCCTCAATTGTGTGAGAGATTTTTAGATGGGTAATAACTAAAGAAGTAGGTGACAGCAAATTATTTCACTAAAGGCCAAGTTTACGTATATAAAATAAGAAGCTTGGTAGAAATGGGGATTCTGGCTCAAAATACTTCTCAATTCTTTATTGAGTCTTAACTTCATTTACAAATTTATTTTTTAATTTAAAACATTATCTTATTAAGATAAGCCAATTGACGGGAATAATGATTTAAATCATAACATTTACAAAGTAACATTCACCATAAAATCAAAAAGCCTATCAAATATTTATTGACTGCTTTTTACATGTTAAGATTGAAAACTTTATCTGAATGAATTCACTGGCTTCTTATCACAGTCCTACAAAGCAGGGATAATTATTATCTCCATTTTATAGGTGAAGAAAATAAGGCCAAGAACATTTAAGTAAATTTCCCAGAAATTACACTGTTAATAAATAACAGCACTGAAATATAGACTCAAGTACCTGACTTTACACTAAAAATTAATAAGATTTAAAAACACTGAGTGTCTGAGTGCATGCTTTCTTTCCCAGTGACAGGTGTCAACAGTGTCTTCATAAGCTAGGGGTATCATCTGGTGTACATGAATGACAGTTTTAACAGCAGAGAATCAGCATATCTCCCAGGTGATAAATTCAACACCTAGGTAATGGAAATTTTCTATTAGAAAAAACTGAAAGCACCAGCATCCTAAAAACAAGTACATCATTTTGTTTTTCAAAGTAGTCACACTTCAAGGCCATAGATTTGTTCCAAAATATTTCAATCACTCAAAATGTTTTGGCAATCTCTTTGGAAACTAACTTTAGAACTAGTTTCTAAACTTCAAAATAAAATCATCACTATTCTTCTATTTCTCCTAAATCAGAAAAATATCACAAAGCTTAACATCCATCTTATTTACTATATACGACTTCATCCCAAATCAAATTCTCCTCTTGAGAACAAGTTTTAGCATCACTGAAGACATTCAAAAGAATGTATATCAAACCCTGAATGAAATTTCCAAAACATTTAAAAGAAAATTAGTGACTACTAAAGTGAAAGAAAAAGTATTATTTAGGATGCATAACATATCTGATATTTTTAAATACACACGAGGTCTGTCCAGAAAGTATCTAGCCATGTAATATATATGTATATGTGTATATATATATATATTTATATACATATATATACACACATACATACATATACATATATATATATATATATATATATATATATATATATAATAGAGCCATTTATTGAAGAAGATACAGGAAATATTATACATAGGACAATGATGCCCCAGGCCCCTTATAAATAGGCACCTTGAGATCTCACACAGTTCTCCCAGTTTCTGAGGGGGAATGTTTAAGCCTAATGCAAAAGTTGATACACATTTGTTGTTCTATTCACTCAGTCATTTTAAATGTGCCGGTTACCCAGTACACACATTCACTCAACTGCGGCTACTGGCCTGATAGTACAATGAAGCTGTCATTATTCACATATGTGCATTCCAGTCCACTCTCCTTGGCTGCCGGGTTACATCACTGTGGTACAAATCATTCTTGTTACACTGACAATGTCTGGATGTTTTTCAGCGCAGACCTCATATATATTTTTATGGTCAAGTCTTTACTACCTTGGTGTGAGTAAATTTGAAGATCCATTCAGTGCAGAGCTGAAAGACTGAAGTGTGGGCTTGAGGAAAAGAACACAACATAGGTGTTTGGGGCAGTATGTTTAGCCTGCTGCACAAGCGTCCAGAGGGTTATTTAGGAATTCAACAAATGGGTTCTGTGATTATTTTGCTTGTTTAAAGAGATGATCCCTAGGCTGATATCTGCTACATTGTATGATTTATGTCACATAGATATTTTCAGTCAACTGAGATGTCTCATCTGGAGACAGTATCCATTAATAATTTTCCAGTCAAGGTAAAGAAATTAGGCTTAAGTACATTTAGCTGCTCTTTAAAAGGCGATTTTTCTATACAGATTTTGATTCTTACATGTATTGGTCCCTTGCCTATTTTTGTATGCTGCAGACTAGCAAAAATGTACATCCCAGGGAAAGGCAGGGTAGAAAATAAGAGCTGCCAAAGCAAAATACTTAAATTGTGTGATTGCTTTTCCATTCTTAACATAATTACTGTTTACTTGAGGACACTATACTTCAGTACAATGTCCACTTTAGTCAAAGCAGTTTATGCAACAATTCCCTACATTTTCCCATATTTCTCAGAATATACAGTTCCATATTACTGAGGTTGCATTCAGAAAAACATAGTTTTATGCAAGCCATTTTACTAAGTCAATTGCTATCATCAACCACTGAAGTAACAATAGTTATTCTTTTCCCTATATTGTACAATATTTCTAGCATTGTATTATAATAATAATAAAACATTTTAGATTATCTGAGAATAACTATGTACTGTTGGGTTTTGTTGTTGTTGGGTCATTAGTTATAATAAAATATGAAACTAACTCAGTCATTTGAGTATATTAAGTGGAAGATACTTCAATACATGTGACAGAACTAAAACCTTTTCCTTAAAAAATGTCTGCATCTCCTGCATGAGTAACAAATATATTTTTCTTTGTTCTGCATTATAGAAATAACATGAAATTAAAATTAGCATCCCATCAAAACAAAAACTGAATACATATAAATCTGTTGTATAGTTTACCTTGGCTTTTAGCCTTTGAGCTTTTAACATTTTCTCGTCCTATTTGATTGTACATAATGAAGTGAAAAAAGTACAAAGCCATTAATTATCCCTAAACAAGGACATTCCCTAATGTTGTTATTTGAGCTGGTTCACTATTTCAAGAGAAGAGTATGAATTTTCCTATGGAAATGGTCAATTATTTACATTTTTTTGTCATGTTGGGGTTTTTTGTTTGTTTGTTTTCTTCTTGAATCCATTGACAGAGTTTTTTTAAGCCATCCTCATATGCAGATCTGGGGTACTTGACAAGAAATAGAGACATGCACTGTATATTTTGTTGACTACAGAGAATTTTTTGTTCTTGATTAATCTTAAAGAAAGACCTTTATGTGAAATAAATGCATATGCATGAATAGGCTACAGTTTTATTTCACTTTTTTTTGTACTGTATTCAAAACACTGGCCTTAAGAAAAAATATGGCCCTTGAAAGTTATTATTTCATACAAACAGCTACAGAGTAAAATGTGTATCTTATATAAAAAGAGTTTAATATAACCATATCAACACTGTGGTTTAGCATGTGAGTATGGACAAGGAATGACAATCAAATTACACTGCTGAGATCTCCTAATTTTGCAACAAATTAGGACATGAGTAATATTAAATGGATCTGCATTCATCCTTGGAGTTTTAACAAAAGCTCTTTACAGTCTATCAAACTAACAGTGCTATATGTGTCTAATTCTCATACATATTCCTAAAATATTAAGATTATAATGTTCTCGATGCCATTTTATGTTTACCAGAAATAATGTTTCATTAGCTATTGTTTTAATAATGAAGCTAAAATGATGATGTCCTAGTCATAAAAATTTAAACACAAAACTTATTACAGTGGAAGGTACTTACAGCACAAATTTTAATGAAGTAAATAAACATTCCTCACTGGAAAAGACAATTTCACTAGTATGTGCAGTATAATTTGGCTTGGCAGCAAGTTTACACAAATAGGATTTTTGCAAAACAACTGGAAGTGGTCAAGATACCTACAATATCTACATTCAACTTGACAACAGAAATAGAATGACATCATGTATCATTTTAAGTGCTAAACAGGTTCAAATCAGTTTGAAAAATGCCTATAGTCTAAGGGCAAAGACTAATTACAAACATTCTACTTTTTATATTTTAATATAAGATTACTGTGATTAATCACACTAAACATTGTATGGCATACTGTCATTATTGGTCACTATGTAATCCTTTGTGTTTTTGTTTTTGTGGGGGTTCTTTTTGCCCTCTTGTCACCCATCTCATTTCTCCAACCATTTTGTAGGCACAAGTCTTACACAGTTAATTGAATCCTTTCTATTCACCCTCCATACATTTATTGACATAAATTTGCATCCATGAATAACATATACTATCATTTTGACAAATGGACAGTAAAATGATATTTTACTATACGTATCATTATGTATCTTACTTGTATTGCTCAAAACTTTGTTTTTGAGATGTATCTATACTGATATACATCAGACTACCAAAGAGCAAACTGACATGAGTTACTGTCTCACACAAATAATTGTGCAGTTTATATGTGTGTTTGTGTGTATACATCCACCCCAAACTGGAAAGGCAACCAATTAAAGGAGTCAAAAACTCAGTCGAACCAGTTTTTGGTATTTAGAAATGATAACCAAATGCTGACTAAGTCACCCAGAAACAATCAGTCCATTTAGGTCAAACAACCAGTGGATGAAGTTTTTGTCTCAACTGAATGGTTGTTAACACCTTTATGAAGAGCTTACAGCATTGTTCCATCTTTGCTGCCTAGTAAAAGGTCCGTTAGAATAATGACTTGATATTTAACTGGAAGTCATTAGTCTTCCTGGAACAGACTTGCCAAGCTCTTACTATTTTTATTAATATTTATAACATTGATATTTCAAGGATAATATTTTAAGTCAACAAAAGGACAGAGACCTTGATGCAGCATTGTATCCCACTAAGCAATGCAGGTGTCAATGATTCAAGTTTCTAATTAGCATAATGTCAATGTGTAGTTTGTCTTACTGGTGAATCTTTACTTTTAAAAATCCAACTTTCTCTGAATTTACATATTCCAATGCTAAGGGTTTCCTTAAAGTGAAAACAATAAATCAGTTCTTTATATAAGAAGTGTGTTACTTATAAATATTAGTCTGTGAAAGACTGCTGTTGCTGTTTTTATATGCATTGGTGACATTTAAATGAATCATAATCATATGGTTTGTAAACATAATGAATATAAACAGTAAACAAACATTTAATTAATTTAAACAAATAGAGTACTAATGATTAATCACAGTTAATTTCAATTAAATTCTTTAGTAACTAGTATCCAGAGATTGATTTGCTTAGTTGCTCAGTCATGAGCACCAGGAAGCCTTGTTTTCCCTGATGAAAAAGCTAAAAATTTTAAAGGTACCAAGACTTCAGAAACAGTCGGGGCATATAATATCAGCCAGGGAAATTTTCTTTTTTTCCCTATTTTTCTTATTTTGTTTTTGTTTGTTTGTTTGTTTGTTAAATTTATTGGGGTAACATTGATTGATATCAATTCCATTTTTTCTAGCTGTACAATTCTACATTACATTCTCTGTACATTGCATTATGTGCTCACCTCCCAGAATCAACTCACTTTCTATCACTATATGCTTGATTCCCTCTCCCTACACCCCTACACCCATCTCTCCTCCCACCCCCCACACACTCAGGTAACCACTAAACTATTGACTGTGTCCGTGAGTCCTTGTTTCTTTGCTCCTTTCAGTTTCACATTCCACCTATAAGTGAGGTCATATGTGTTTGGTTCTTTCATTCTGGCTTATTTTGCTTAATAAGATGTTTTCAAGGTCTGTCCATGTTGTCACAATATTTCATCTTTTCTTATTGCTGAGTAGTATTCCATTGTATAAATGTACCACAGCTTCTTTATCCAGTCATCTATCAGAGGACACTTTGGTTGATTCCACAACTTGGCCACCATGAACAGTGCTGTGATGAACATTGGGGTACATATATTTGTGGATTAAGGTTTTCAGAATTTTGGGGTAGATACCCAGGAGAGGTAATGCTGGGGCATATGGCAATTCCATTACTACTTTTTTTGAAGAATCTCCACACTGCCTTCCACAGTGGCTGTACCAATTTACATTCCCACCAGCAGTGTACAAGGGCTCCTTTTTGTCCACAGCCTCTCTAGCACTTGTTATTCCTTGTCTTGTTGATTATATCCATTCTAACAGGTATAAGGTGGTATCTCATTGTGGTTTTGATTTGCATTTACCTAATTGCTAGTGATACTGAGCATTTCTTCATGTATCTGTTGGCTGTTTCTGTGTCTTCAGGAGAGAAGTGTCTGTTTAGGTCTTCTGCCCATTTTTTAATTGTATCATCCATTTTTTTGTTGTTGAGTTGTATGAGATCTTTGTATATTTTAGATTAAAGGAGAAAAATTACCAGCCACGAATCCTATACCCAGCAAAATTATCCTTTAGATATGAAGGAGGAATAAAGACCTTTTCAGACATACAAAAACTGAAGGAATTCTCCAGTACAAGGCCAGCATTTAAAGAAATACTGAAGGAGGCGATTGGACCTGAAATAAAAAGTAAAAGTAAATAGGGATAAACTGGAACAACAAAAATATAAAAAGTAGAGGAAGTAAAGACTTAAATTTCCAAAGAGAATGGAGATAAGAAACATTCTTAAGAAAAGGAACCACTGCATATATAAAACTTTCTTTTATACAAAGTTCATGGTAACCAAGGAGATTTTCAAATCACATATATTTCCTATATACACTTTGGAAGATATATTCTTTTGCATATGACAAGGGATGAATATATTTTTAAATGCCTACAATATGTAATATGCAAAACTGTAAATCTAGATACCACACTTTAAATTAAAAAAAAAAAAATTCTTAGTCTTATTTTACATATGAAGAAACAGAACTGGGAAGAAGGGTAACTTGTCCCAAGTCATATAAGGATGGCCTGAGTCAGGATTAAAAAGGTCTTTGTGCTCCAAAGCTCATGATTCCTCCTTTGTAATACCTCAGTTCCCCCTTTTGAGGAAATGGTTCCATCTATAACAGAGTGAACCTTGAGCCATATATTTAAACCTCAAAAACCTGTCCTTGAAAGAAAAGCAGAAGTCAGCCTTCAATTTGCACTCTTAAGTTAGCCAAGTATCAAAATTACCTTGCCGAAAAAGGATGTACTAAGATCATTATTTGACTGGTGAAACTATAGGACTCTTTGGACAATGGCAATGCAAAGAAATTGGTAGTTTTAATGTGTGGTTAATCACTTTTTATTTTAATTTAAATACGGAGTAAAAACTTGGTTATTCTTATCTTACTGATGGTTCGGCCTTCTCTAAGTAGAGGTCTTACTTTTGCTTTAGATGGGCAGAGGCTATTCTGATTATCAACTGCATTTACCAAAGTGGTAAGATTTAGCGTAAGTGTGTTAACATAACTTTATATTGGCCATAATTTGTAAACACAACAACATATTATAGGTAACAAACTAGTAAATTGAAAATTTCTTTTAAAAAGGGAGTCTCTAACTTAAAATGGGAAAAATTGTATAAAACCGGGTAACATTCTGTGAGCACTGCAATGTAAATTTTCTAATATACAATATTATGTTACATGCTTGGGGATACTTTAGGATAAAGGGGGTATCAAAAAATCTCATTTTCTTCTCTTTACTACAAGTACAACTATAAGAAAATATTCACTAGATGGGATTGTTGGAAACTATTTACAACTGCTATACTTTTTGAAAATAAGGCAATTGTCTCAGATATGAATTTATTACAGTCTACTATAACTAATAGGAGCTAATGATGGCTTTTCTGAAACACTACAGTATATCAAATAGGAACTGCTTGTACTTTACAAATATACTATGTCAAAATTCAAAGATAAAGATACACAAGGCAATTATTATCTAACCACTCCGTTACAAATATTTAAGGTACACACACAATTTACTGCTTATTTATCTTTATAAATATAAATAAGTATATAAATATATACTCGAAAAGTGACATCAAAGACATGCTGTCTGTATATATCTAATGCAAAAATTAGAAAAGTCAAATGTCCATATAAAAGCTTATGTTTAGGTTTTCAACATTAACAAAAGCATATCTCTGGCTATGAATTGACTGTAAGAGTTTTAGAAAAAGAAGAGTACCTGAACAAATTTCAAAATTTTATTAATATTAAAAGTAAAAATATAGTCTGAGCTCTAAATTTTTATTACATTTATATTACTTTAAAAATAACAATGGCAGTGTAGATACTGTGATACATGGGTGTGTGTTTGTGTATGCGTGAGTATGTGTGTTTTATATCTCTGTGAAAGAAGATAATGAAGGTTGTAGGAGTGGCATAGCTTTTTAATTTCTTCAGATACTCATATCAAAATTAGTAGAGGAACCAGATAGTGAAACCAAAAATGCACGTGAACAATATCTATAACAAAATTAAGTGAGAAGCTGTCTCAGTATTTCATAAGCAAGCATGTGGGACAAACAACCACCTCCACAAGGTATTGCTGGAATCATTGTCAGTGAAGGAAAAGTAAGAAAGAAGCACAGATATTTAGTGGGCCAGACAACAAAAGAACCCCAACACTGACAGAAGGTATTCTCTGGATGTGTGGTGGGGTTTAAATAATTCAATAGCAGTTGAGTCCAAGAGGCTGGTACTACAGTGTAAAGAGAACAGAGCTGACCAGTCTCTAAGTAGGTCCCACTCTGAGGAGAAAGTGCTAGGAGCAGAACCAATTACAGGATACAGGCAATATAAACAAATGAAAGAGAAGAGAGCTTACTTTCAAACACAAAGAGCAAAACAATTATCACATGCAGAGAGATAAAAAATATTATTTATATAAGTTTCTTTTTTTCTGAAAAATAGAAAATAATTTTCAGGCAATTAAAATATTAATCAGACAAACTCTGACATAAAGACTAGCAGTAAGCATTACATGTGGAGTTGTAAATGAAAGTTAAAGCAGAAGATGGTCTATATAGGCTGCATGTCCTGAAATATTACAAATAGTACAACTATAAAAAAATAAGGTTGTGCTAAGAGCATATGAGGTCTGACAATTAAGTTTGCAAACTCATTGCTGAATATCACTATGGTCACCTTCAAAGTACTCCCCTTGGGAAGCTATGCACTGATGCCTGCATCTAGCCCAAAGTTCAAAGCAATTTTGGAACTCTTACTGAAATGGCCATCAGAGCCATAATTGTATTACCCTTGATGTCCTGAATGTCATCAAAATGTCTTCCTTTCAATATTTCCTTTACCTTTGGGTATGGGAAAAAGTCATTGAGGGCCAGATCAGGTGAGTAGGAGAGTGTTCCAATAGAGTTATTTGTTTACTGGTTAAAAACTCTTTCACAGACAATGCCATGTGAGCTGGCACATTGTCATGAGTCAAAGGCCATGAGTTGTTGACAAAAAGTTCAGGTCATTTTTCTCTAACTTTTTCATGCAGTCTTTTCAGTACTTCCAAATTATCAACTTGTTTGACTGTTAGTACAGTTGGTAAAAATTCATAATGAATAATCCCTCTGGTATCAAAAAAGATTGTGACACTATTAAGATTCTGGATTTAAACTGATAGAATATTTTTGGTCCTGGAGAATTGGCTGATTTTCATTGCATAGTTTGGCATTTTGTTTCAGGGTCATATTGGTACACCCATGTTCCATCACCAACGATAACACAATGCAAAACATCATCTTTCCTCTCCAAAATGTCCTGGCAAACTCAAGCTCTGACATTTTCAGGATGGCACACAAAAACACACAACAATGAATGCCACTCAGCAAGATACCACTACACATAAACACAAACACAGCTGTGAGACACCAATATACCAAGGTTATAAAATCTTACAAAGTTGCTTGTACAGTGCTGCCAATGTAAGTGCATGGTGACAAGTTCGTGAACTTAATCGTCAGACATCATATGCAAGAAAACTTTTTAAATAATTCCCCTTACATGTTAGTGATAGTAGAAGTACTGTATTTTGATACTATTGTATGTGAAGTATGAGATACTCTAATTCTGTCACACCCTATATTCTTGAGAACCAGGTTTTTTGTGGCAGAAAGGAAATCCATATGTATTAATATTATAGAAGAAGTTAAATAAAAACCTCTGCAGTAC
>PVKE010053500.1:0-10033 GCA_004027555.1 Craseonycteris thonglongyai | reverse complement strand
GGAGGGGGGAGGGAGAGTTGTGTGGGGAGGGGGGAGTGGGCACCAGATATATGGGGTTGGAGGGGGACCTGATTCTGGGAGCTGGGCACATAATGCGATGCATGGGTGATGTGATGTGGAGTTATCCATTGGGAAACTGTCTGATTGTTACCAACCAATGTCACCCCATTAAATTTAACAATAAAATATAATAATATTAAAAAACAAAAATAATAAAATAAAAAGAAATTCAAAATTCAAATAATAAAATCATCTCAATAGATGCAGGAAAAGGCATTTGACAAAGCCAACATCCATTCCTGATAAAAAATTGTCAGCAAACTAGAAATAAAAAGAAACTTTCTTAACTTAAATGTCATTTATGAAAAAATATACAGCTAATATACTTAATGGTAGATGACTGAATGCTTTGTTCCTAAGATCAGGAACAAGGCAAAGATGTCTGATATCACCATTTCTATTGCACAGTATACTGGAATTTCTAGCAAATGCAATTAGGCAAGAAAAAGAAATAAAAGACATCCAAATTGGCATGGGAGAAATCAAATTATATTTATTTTCAGACATGATTATCTATGTAGAAAGTACTATGGAATCTACATAAAAATTCATAGAACAAATGATTGCATATCTATATGTTATCAATAAGCAAAGTAAGAGGAAAAAGTGAAACTACTATTTATTATTATAAGTAATAATCCAAAAATATTAAATACTTAGGATAAATCTGACATCAGATGGGTAAGACCTATACACTTAAAAGTATAAAACACTGCAAAGAGAAATTAAAGATCTAAATAAATGGAAAGATATGTGTCATAGGTTGGAAGACTTAACATGGTTGTAATGTCAAGTCTCCCAATGACAAAACACCCTTTAAAAGTTTATTAAACTTTGTTCAACCTGCAGATCTGTTCTTCCTGCCAGTCACTCTCCCATCTTCTTCATCTTAGACATTTTCAAACTTGTGATTCAGCATGTGAAAAACATTTTAGAGATTCTCATCAGAAAGGAGAGGCTGAGTATTTCTCATTTTATTTAGACTTTGAGGCAAATGGGCCAGAATTCATTTTTATATCTGCAGGAAGGGAAAGAGCAGTAGTGAGGTTTTATATATGTATATGTGCAGGCATGTGTGCAATTAAACTTCTAGGCTGAACTCAGATGCAAAGAAATTTCTTTTTAAAAAAATGTAAGCAAAACAGACAGGAGAATCAGTGGGAATAAAAGCACTTTAAGCAAGTTGTAAAAAGGTCGGGGTCTGCGAGCTTCACAGACAGCTCTTGTCCTGGTTGGCTTTATTGTCCGGTTCCACTGGGTCAGGATGGCATTTCTGGCCCCATCCCACTTTCCTGGTCCCATAAGTCGAAACTGGTAGGGGCTACAAGGACCGAAGTACACCTCCAGGGCCAGTTGGGGATCCGTCAGGAAGAGCCATGGGATGTTAGGCTTGGCCCTTATGAAGGAGCCCAGCTCGTCCATATATGTGATGTAATCTGTCTGCAAAGTCTGGCTCTGGCCAAACCTGAGGAAAGAAAAGAACATATTGGAATGAGTTGTAAACAAAAGCACTGTTTTCTTATTTTCTATCTCAGAAAAGGACCATTTTAGTTAGCACCTCCAGTAATATTTCCCTCCTCTCTTTTTCCACAAAATTGAATTTATCATTTATTCTTTGGCTGTAAATGAGCTTTTATTTTTTCTCCTTCCCAGTCTCTCTCCAAGGTGATGTAATTTTGGGTTTTTGCTTCTGGCCATGTGGCCTGAAATAAACTGCCTAGGTTCTCAAGGTGACTTAGTTTTCTCTTTAATAAATGATTCTTCTTCTTTTTTTTTTTTTAAAGATTTATTTTTATTGTTTTTGACAGAGACATGGAGAGAAGGGGGAGGGTCCAGAGCAGTCTCCATAGTTGTACATCATCAGTTTTTGATGTGGTTTCATTCCACACAGGTGGGTGGAGGCTGTGCAGGGTGTGAACTGGGCTGGGGACCTCCTGCATGGGAGGCACTCCCCCTCAAGCCAGGGGCTGAAAGGGGGGCTGAGAAACAAACTGGGGGCCTCCTGCATGGGAAGAATGTCCCAGGCAGGAGCTGAACCAGGGGCCTCCCACATGGGAAGCACACTCCAGTTCAGCATATGGGTCTACCTGGGCCGGGGCCAGGACTCGATCCTCAGACCCGGGGACTACAAGGCGAGTGCTCAACCCGCTGAGCCATCCCAGCATCACTGTTCTGTTCTTTTTTTTTAAATTTATTTTTAACTAGTTGACATACAACTTAATATAATACTCACTGGGTCCACCCATGTTGCTGCAAATGATAAGATTATATATATATATAATGGCTGAGTAATATTCCATTGTCTAAACATACTACATCTTATTTATCCATTTATCTGCTGATGGACACTTGGGTTAATTCCAGACTTTTGCTACTGTAAACAGTGCTGCAATGAACATAGGGGTACATGTATCTTCTAAATCATTGTTTTCATTTTCTTTGGATAAATACCCAAAAGTGGAGTTGCTGGGTCATATGGTAGTTCAATTGTTAATTTTTTGAGGAACATACCTCCATACTGTTTTCCATAGTGGCTGCACCAATTTATACTCCCGCCAACAGTACACAGGAGTTCCCTCTTCTCCACATCATCTCCAGCATTTATTTGTTGTTTTTTGATAAAAACCATTCTGACAGGTATGAGATGATATCTTGTGGTTTTGATTTACATTTCTCTGATGATTAGTGGTATTGAGCATCTTGCCATCTGTATGTCTTTGGAGACATGTCTATTCAGGTCCTCTGCCCATTTTTAAATCTGATTGTTTATTTTTGAATGTTGAATTGTGTGAGTTCTTTATATCTTTTGGATATTAACCATTTATCAGGTATATCATTTGCAAATATCTTCTCCCGTTCAGTAGGTTGCCTTCTCATCTGATTGATAGTTTTCTTCATTGTGCAAAAAGTATTTTTAAACATTAAATTTGTTGATGTAACAACTGGCTAATATTATTATATAAATTTCAGGTGTACTTTATAATACATCTCTATACTCTATTGTGTATTCACCACCCAAAGTCTAGTCCCCTTCCATCACCTTGTATTTGACCTCATTTACCCTTTTTTTTCCTCTCACCAATTCCCTTCTCCTGTGGTAACAAACATTCTATTGTCTATATCTATGAATGTATTTGTATGTCTGTTGCAAAAGCTTTTTACTTTGTTGTAGTCCCATTTGTTTACTTTTCCTTTTTTTTTTTTGGTCTTTGCCCAAGGAGACATATTCAAAAAACATTACAAAAATATTGCAAAGGTGTCAAAGAATTTACTGCCTACCGTATGTTTTCTTCTAGGAGTTATATGGTTTTAGGTCTTATACTTAAGCCTCTAATCTGTTTTGAGTATATTCTTGTATACGGTATAAGAAAGTGTTCTGGTTTCATATTTTAGTAGGCATAACATTTTAATTTTTTAAATTAAGTTTATCGGAATGATATTGGTTACTAAAATTATACAGGTCTCAAGTACACAATTCTATAACACATCATCTATATATTGCATTGTGCGCTCACCACCCAGAGTTAGTTCTCTTTCCATCACCATATATTTGACCCTCCTTCTTCCTAGACCACCTCCCTCCTCCCTTACCCCCAACTACTAAACTGTCGTCTATAAGTTTTTGTTTCTTTGTTCGTTGCTTTCAGTTTTATATCCCACATGAGTGGAATGATATGGTTCTTGACTTTTTCTGACTTATTTTGCTTAACATGATGATCTCAAGGTTCATCCATATTGTCGCAAATGTCAGAATTTCATCTTTATTATGGCTGAGTAACATTTCATTGTGTATATGTACCATATCTTCTTTATCCAATCATCTATCGAAGGACACTTTGGTTGTTTCTGTGTCTTGACCACTGTGAATACTGCTGCAATGAACATAGGCGTATATATATTTTTAAGAAAAAAAGTTTTCAGATATTTTTTTGGTAGATACCCAGAAGAGGCATTGCTGGGTCATATGGGAGTGTCAATGTTTTTCTTTTTGCAGGTATCCACCCAGTTTTTCCACCATTTATTGAAGAGACCATTTGTTTTACATTGTATATTCTTGCCTCCTTTGTTGTAGTTGATTTTATAAGCATGGGTTTATTTCTGGGCTCTGTATTCTGTTCTGTTGATCTATGTGTCTCTTTTTGTATCAGCATAATACTAATTTGATCATTGTAGCTTTATAATATCATTTGAAATCAGGGAGCATGATACCTACAACTTTGCTCTTCTTTCTCATGATTTCTTTGGCTATTCAAGGTTTTTTGTGTTTCAATATAAATTTTAGAATTATTTGTTCAAGTTCTGTGAAAAATACCATTGGTATTTTATTAGGGATTGTACTGAATCTGTAGGATGATTACATAGTATGGAAATTTTAATGGTACTAATTCTAATCCAAGAATACTGTATATTATTCCATTTACTGTGTCTTCTTCTGTTTCTTTAATCAAGGTCTTATAGTTATTTAAGTACAAGTCTTTTACTTCCTTGAATAAATTCATTCCTAGATATTTTATTCTTTTGGGAGCAACTGTACATGAGATTGTTTTCTTAATTTCTTTCTGATAGTTTGTATTTAAAAACACAACAGATTTCTGAATATTAATTTTGTATCCTACACATTTACTGAATTCATTCATTTGAATAGTTTGTTTTTGTTTTGGTGAAATCGTTAGGGTTTTCTATAGAGAGTATTACATTATTTGCAAATAGTGACAGTTTTACTCCTTCCTTATCAATTTTGATACCTTTTATGTCTTTTTTCTTGTCTGATTGTTGTGGCTACACTGGACATGTGGCTGATGAGAAAGGAGCTCTTCTTGGGGAAAGTGTTACAGTCATTTGTAACCTCAGTACTACTGGCATTTTCAATAGGATACTTCTTTGTTCAGGTGGACAGTCCTTTGCACTGCAGATGTTTAGCAGCATATATTCACTTGTGATGACCAGAAACATCTCTAAACTTTGCTAAGTCTCCCCTGAGGAGCAAAATCACTCCCTATTTGAGACCCTGTGCTCTAATCTTATACAGACAAAATTAAATGACTATTATTTTCCCATCTAATACTGTTTGATTATAGCTAGTGTTCCATTTGTTTCATTAACAAATACAATCTCTTACCACTTGAGTTTCTTCCTCATTTTTTTATCAATATCCTCCATCATTTCTTTTGTAGTTGGCAGAGTACATGAGTCTAGGAAAGAGAGAAATATTGAAAAAGACAAAGAAATCAGAAATGTATAATGACACATGATGAATTTTATTCAGTGTTTATAAACTCTATCCCTAAAGATTTTGTATCAAGAGGAACTATCTTTGGTACCTTTAGTAGAATAACAATTCACAGAAACATATGTGAGAAGCTAATGAAACTGCTTTGGGAATGGCTAAGCGATGAGATGATGGCAAAAGAATCTGTAGCTTCAAATCACCCAGTGTTAAATTTCTGTGACATTATGGAAGGCCATATCTCAGTAGAGCTCAGGTATAATTCACTCATGTTATTGCTTAACAATTTTTTTGTATTTCTTATTTGCTCCTCTTATTAAGGATTCTCTCAAGAAATAATCTGGTAAAATGGTTCACTCTAAGGTACATGGCAATTAAAATGGGACAATGGAAGAAAGCCTGGGTTTTCTAGCATCAGCCTGCAGCCAAGGAGAATATGGGTTTCTAGACTTAGTAGGGTGATCACTTCGTAAGTTATATAAATGTCTAATCACTATGTTATATGCCTGAAACTAATATAGTTGATGTCAACTGTAATTTAAAAATAAATATTTTAAAAAGAAGGGTAGCAACATTTTTTAGTTTTTAAAAACTTCATTATCTCAATGGAGGCTTCTTCTGATAGCTGTTAGTAACTGTTTGCCTTTGTAACAATGACAAGGAATTATTATGACATCTGCAGTGCACAACACCTCCAAGTCACTGTGTTTCTTACCTCAGCCTGTGGTCAGATGGTGCTATGCTCCCACTAGAATTTGATCATTTTGTTTGATATTGTAGTCTAAGTGCCAAGGCAGAGCCTGGCACATAGTTGGTGCTCTATAAGTATTTGCTGAGTGGATAAATGATACCCTTTGTTTCACATATATTTTCGGGGATTTTGAATTGTAGCCAATATTCCCATAATACCTCAGGTACTAGGCACTATTGTGTCTTTCAAGGGAAAAAGACAATAGGAGTATTTTGTAGGGGAGTACCCTTACAAAAGATTTCATGGCAGGGTTTTTAAAGATAATGATCCTTCATGGTACATTTGAAATAGAAACCTATTTATTCACAACACTTTTAGAAAACATACACATATACTGTATGATCATAACATTTTCTTTATTACCTGTACTCTATGTTTTTATGGAGAGTTTGTGATGTAAGGCATTCCTATATTGGCTAAGATTCTCAAACCTTTGAATAAAAGGCCACTTTCCATAACAGTTATGATCAATATAATTGGAGTAAATTAAATCAATATATTTGAAACATTGCCTTTCTCCATGTAATCCTTGTATTCTCAATTCTTTCACATAAACATTTTGTAGTCCTTGGAGATCACGGAGCCCAGTGGAGGGGGTGGGGGTGGGGGGTGGTGGGAGAAGATTGTCAATAGAGTAGGAGTGACCTGACATGGTTATTCTGACATGGGGTGACACTAATAAGGTCTTCAGCATGCCCCGGCAAGGTCTTTCCAACCTTTGCAATGCACTTCAACATTTCAGTGACCCACTACTGTCCTTCTCTTGCTTAAAGCCCTGCAAAGTCCTTACAGTTCCACCGCCAGAAGTCAAAGCCCCTTGACAAAGCTGGTAAGGCCCTCCGTGCTCTGGTCCCTTCCCTTCCCTTCCCTTCTTTCCCTTCCCTTTCTCTCTCTCTCTCTCTCCTTTTTCTTCCTTCCCTTCCTTCCTTCTTTCCTTCCTTCCTTCCTTCCTTCCTTCCTTCCTTCCTTCCTTCCTTCCTTCCTTCCCTCCTTCCCTCCTTTTCTCCCTCCCTCCTTCCCTTCTTTCATTTCAGGGGAGAGAGAGAAAGAGAGAGAAGAGGGGAGGGCCCAGAGCAGTCTCCATAGTTGTACATCGTTTGCTGTGACACGGTTTCATTCCACACAGGTGGATGTGAGACTGTGTGGGGCAGAACCAAACTGGTGGGCTCCTGCATGGGAGGCAAGAACCGTCACTGCCAAGCCATCCTGGTGGTAACGAATTGCACCGCAGTTCAGCAAGTGGGTTTGCGTGGGCCGGGGCTGGGAATCCAACCCCGGACCTCATGATTGTGAAGAAAGTGCTCAACCGCTGAGCTATCCTGGCATCCCCCTTCCTCCATTTCTTGACACCCCTGCCTTTGCTTTACATTTCCTCACACCACAATGTTTCTAGATGCTCACACTCCATGCTGCTCCTCACCTTCAGGCCTTTCCTCATGCTAGTCCCTCTTCACTGCCTAACTCCGCTCACCAGAGCACTAAAATTTCCCTGATGGTGGCATTCCCTTCCCCTAGTTTAAGCTCTTCGAGGTCAAGGAACAAATCTGTCTTGTTTTCTAGCTATCTCTAGCCCCTAGTACACTGCTTGGTACATAGCAGATGTGCAATAAATGTTCACTAAGTGAATGAAAGACAGAATAGCCCACCCACCTGAAAACACTTTAGCAGCCCAGCGGGCTTGCTGGTCAGCTGTAGGGATGGCAGCCCCGAGGGACTGGACGAGGCCGATCACCGCCAAGGTTGGCTTCTCTAGCAGCGGGGGGAAGATGCCTTTAAACAAGGTGACCTCACTGTTTCTGCTCTTGATGATGGAGTCATCAAGGAAGGGGTAGGCATAATCATAGCCTGTGGCGAAGATGACGAAGTCAACGGCCTCGAACACGCTCCCGTCCTCAAACACGGCGGAGGTGCGTGTGAACTCCTTCACACCGTGCTTGATGGACACGGCGCCGCACAGGATGCGCGCTGGGAGCTCGTCATTGAACACGGGCTCTTTCCTCAGGGCACTGCACAGACAGGAGACAACAAAAGTCATGCATTTCATGTCCAGGAGACACCTGCAACAGCCCACAGCACTGGAGCCTAACCGAGCGGGTAAACATCGGCGTGAGGACAGCCTTCAGGTGGGGGTGGGGGTGGGGGCGGCGGCAGTTCCTCTCCTAGTGCCTGGAATTGAATAGTTTTCCAAAATTTCTGTCTGAGTTGCCCCTTTCAGCCTCTTGAAGCTTGAAGATTCTCTTATGGGTACTTAGACGATGTGAAGACTCACCAAATAGATTAGAATAAAACGAATTCCTTGACATAATAGATGGTTAACAATGCTGACCCTGAAGCCAGATGAACCACATGTATAACCTGGCTCCCTTTCTCACTGCTACTTCTCTGTGTGTGTTTCCCCATGTGTGAAATGGGGAGAATAGAGACTACCTCGTAGGGTTGTTGAGAGCATGATGTGAACAATGACGTGTAAAGAACTTCAAAGAGTGCCTGGCACCTGCGAGCATCATTATTATAAGTGGACTATTACTGTCACTAAGGTCTCGTCTTACCTGAGGAAATCAGATTTGCTGTGGTGGAACATTTGTTGTCACATTTGGTTTTCTTTCATCAGCTATGGTCACAGAAGAAAGTGTACCAACTTTGATACTGCACTTCAGTTGCCAAAATTCTAGGAATGATGTTTTTTTTTTGTGTGTGTGTGTGTGTGTGTTTTATGACAATCTTCATTTTGAGTTGTTTCCTTCAGGGATTTGGGAATTTCCTCCAACTATCTCAAACACTGACAAACTTTATAAATCTGAGAATGTGTCTCTATACTCTATAATCCTGTAACCTCTTTTACCTCATAAGGTGAAAAGACGGAGGTCACAGTGAACCTGTTTCTCTCTTCCCTCCACATCTCTGCTCTCCTAGGCAGGAGTGAGAATGTGTCACCTCAGGGCACTTTCTGGGAGGAAGCTTAGTTCTTAGGAGTGAATCTCCACAGCCATGTTTTCATTGTCTAAAGGACAAAGCCAAAATATAATTTGCAGTTACCCTTACAAGACAAAAATTTTCTTAACCAGCTCCAGCTTTGGAACTTCTATTATATCAAGCATAATTTTAAGTGCATCAAACCATCTTTTTTTTTCTTTAGGGATCTAGCAGTCTGCCAGACGGGTAGTGCTGTGGAGTGAGGGTTTGGCTCCTAAGCCTGGCCTTTGCTACTCCAATGTCTAGTTCCCTCTTATTTTTCCTTAGCCTGTTTCTCTAAGCACGATGCAACACTTGCTAGGCTGGGCCAAATGAGAATTTCTAAGTGATTTTTTTTTGTTTCTTACCCACTTAAAATATTTTTTTCTACAGATATAGTGTTTATTCTACCTAGAACACCTTTCTCATTAGTAGGTGTTTGGTTCTGTCTCCATAGAGAAGGACATAAATGAATATTGTGAATTTTACTGGCTTCTTGGCTCTGTGACTCCCCAGTGACTGCCATGTTCCATGCCTCCTGACTGTCCTGCAAAAGTGTCACCCCTCTGTGGTGGAGGAGGTGTGTGCTGTTGTTCTGAGTCTTCCCATTTGCTGAGACGTGTTGATTAATACCACTTCTTAGAAGCACATCAGAAAATTTGAGATCATTTAAGAACTAATATTTTGTGAAGCTTTATAGTTTACAAAGTAAGTCATATTTTTTAAATCTTAGTGAATGCCACAACAGTCTTGAGGAATAAGTATTGCTATTATTGTTATTTCTATTCCCAATGACCCGTAATCAGGACAAGATATTCCTCAAAAGACCCCACAGTTTCTGAGTTAGCCCAGCCCTCAGAATTCTGTGCTGTAGCTTATAGCTACACAACTGAATTCTGCAAGTCAGGTGTTCTGTCTGTCCTCCCCCATTTTGCATACTTCTGTACACCTTTCCCCACAAGACTAATTTCAATAAGATTTGCATCCCCTATGTGGTCTCCAGGTATACTGCATCACATAGGCAGTCCTCAATTTAACCCCAC
>PVKE010053499.1:0-10037 GCA_004027555.1 Craseonycteris thonglongyai | reverse complement strand
GGGGGACCTGATTCTGGGAGCTGGGCACATAATGCGATGCATGGGTGATGTGATGTGGAGTTGTTCATTGGGAAACTGTCTGATTGTTACCAACCAATGTCACCCCATTAAATTTAACAATAAAATATAATAATATTAAAAAACAAAACAAACAAACAAAAAACTACAAATACTCCACTAATGTGAACAATGGCCTTGCATTTCCTTGGAAAGTAACGGTAAGTCAGGTTTGTATGTTGTTGTTTTTAATTTTAGTCACGATTCCAAGTTCTCATCGATAAGCCGATTTCTTAATTTACTCTTGATAAAGTTCATGCTTGAAAATGATTGTTTGCATAAATATGTAGATCCAAATAAGGAAAGAACAGCAAATGCTAGTTTCTTCAGTTGATCATATGAGTCAGGAATACTATTCCAGGTGTTAAAAATCAACATATCTTCCCTCTCCAGATCTTTCAAAGCAGACCACTTGTGCTGTAAACTTAATTCATATTTATTTTTCTCCAATAGTTCTAAATCGGCACAAAGACGCTCGAATTTTGAGCTCCACAATTCTTTATTTTTTAAATCCAGCAACTGCATTTCAAAGCTGCCAATATCAATATTAAAGGGCAAAAAATTTGTTACCATGGCATTCAGAGGTTTTTAAACAAAGGCTAAGTTGCTTTGCTGTTTCTAAAGTCTTTGAACCTGCTGAGAAAGGTTTCCTTTATATTTAACAGTGTTGTTCTGAAAAAGCAAATGTCAATATTAGACTTATTTTCTTGACAGTATTTCAATAGGCATAGAAAGTGAATTAGAGTTTCTTTCAAAATCTTCGGCAAAAAGAGACAATTTGTTTTCGAATGAAATTACTTCTTCTAACATCGAAAAAATTGTGTTTCCTTTTCCTTGTAACTTATGATTAAGCTGATTTAGATGAGAAGTAACATCCACCATGAAATAAAATTTCTGGATCCACAGATTGTTCGTTAGCTCTGCATAGTGAACACTCTTCTCAAGAAGAAATGCTTTTATTTCAGTAAACAGTGAAGCGAAACATTTTAAAACGTTTCCTCTCAATAACCAACGAACCTTGCTATGCAGCAGAAGATCTGCATACTCACTCTCTACCTCAATTAGAAATTCTTTAAATTGGCGATGGTAAATGTGCCTCTTTTCTGTAGGCTTGCGTTTCAAAAATGTTTACTCGTCTCTTGCAAGGCAAGTTAATAAACAATATTCCGTGCCTGCACTAAACATTTCGTGGAAGAGCTGCAGCCAAGGAGTCAAAGAGCCGCATGCTGCTCGCGAGCCGCGGTTTGCCGACCACTGTAAGGAAATCGTATGGCCCTGTTTAACCTGATAATGGGCTCTCTGGCAAGGAAAAGGCCTTTACTGCTACCTAGTGGCCATATTCTCTTACTGCAATGTGCCCAAGAGCTGACTTAGAGGAAAGCTAGCTTTTGAACTGCCCTAAATCCAGACGATGTTAGGCTGTGTCATGTCATTGGGAGCCACAGACAATGGTGCTCCTTTCCCCAATCTCCTTTCTACCAAGGCTTGAGGTTGAGAATTAGCAGCTGGTTAAGGAGGTGGGGCAGGGGACACTGTGAAGCCCATGACCTTTTTGGCACTGTGGGTTTCCAGGCCGGAAGTGAAAAGCCACTTAGGGAAGCTTTGCATGGAGTGGAGAACTATTTATTACATTGAACTGGCCTTTTAAAGGCCAAAAAAAGGTTCTCTTTGTTTCATGGCCAAGAGTGGCTAGAATATTCATGGAATTGCTCAGCTTTCATCCACACTTGATCTTAGCCAAAAGGCCGAGAAGCGATTCAGCTTTCATCCAAAGGGCAGGGAAAGTGTAAATGCAGATAGTGGAATTGAAGGGACAAAGAGAAATGAAAAAAACCCAAAACATTTTCTTTGCATCCATTGTATGCAGCTCATCCAATAAACATGTTTCAAATGTGCAAATATACTGTGAGGAAAAAATCAGGGAAGGAAGCACAGTGACGCTGCCAGATCGTAGACGCTGCCAGATCGTAGGCACATGGGTTGCGTTTGGTGCGGCTTTCATCTTACACATGGACAAACCAAGGTAAACGTCGGGGAGGCAGGTCATGAATCCAGGGTCAAGTGATCAGTAGAGTCAGCTTCAGAATTCACAGCGCATTTGTTTTTAAAAAAGTCTTAAAAAACCCCCAAGTTTATTGTAACAGGGGCACTAGTGCAGTTAGTCCCAGCCTCTGACCTTGACCCAACCATGCCAAGAAGAGCTGTCTCCTTTTTTTTTTTTTTTTTTTTTTTTTTTTTTTTTTTTTTTTTTTTTTTTTTTTTTTTTTTTTTTTTTTTTTTTATTCTCTCTTCTCCTGGTGGCTCATTTTGTAGGTACTGCAGGGAGGGCTGGGAGCTGGTTCAATCAGTGCCTCTTCCCCAGACTCCTCTCCTTTCTATGAACCTTCTGTCTTCCACCTCTGTACCCCCAAATCATGCCTAACTTTTGAATTCTGCCTGGCAGCCAGTCCAGGCCTTCATACCCACTAACTCAGTGAATCTTTCTTGCCTTCCAGGGAGGCATTACTATCTCTTACTTGCACGTGAGGGTCCTGTGAGCAGGTCCTGGACTTGCTCAACACCATCATATGTCTGTAAGTGACAGGGCCAGTGTGGGCACCTGGGTCTTTAATGCAGGTCCAGGCCAACCTCAATTTCTGGCTTCCCATTTTGGACTTTTTTTTCTTTTTTTTTAGTGTGAAAGTTTTCAAGATGCCCACGAGTGGAAAATGCTGTCTCTTCCCACAGTCAAATCAAACTTTGCCAGAGTCCCTACAGCTGTGTGCATTGAAATGAGCAGTGCAAGAGCCCTCTGCTGCCTGTGGAACTTGCACACAGGACACTGTTGCTACCACTCATCAGGACCCAGCCCTGTGTATTTATATATTGGATGTCACCCCAAAGGCCCCCCGACCAGGGGATTCCCACCGCTCTGGGCCTCGGAAGGGACAGTATCTGAGCGCTCACCCCACAGGGCAGGGATGCAGTGTCTCAGACCCCGTTCTCCCTCAGCATGGGCTCTTTTCTTGGGAAGATGTCCAGAATCAGCCATGGATCCACCCGAGTCATGGTACTGTCTGCCAGCTACGGATTGAAGTGCTGGAAATACCTGGATGAGGAGTCAGGGTCCCTGCGTGCCTGGAGCCTGACACCTGTTAAGGCGAGGGACACAAACACTTTGATGATTTCAGTTCATCATCATAGCGTGTTCTGCAGCACAGGTGTGAAGCGGGTGTTCTGGGAGCTCAGAAGAGGGGTGTCTAATGGACGGGTGGTCAGGGCAGGCTTTCTGGAGCTTGTCATAACTGAGCTGCTTCTTTAACATTTTAAAGAACTATTTACAATGGTCATACATCTCACTGCAAAGAATGTAAACTATGTAGGAATAGGTTCCTTTAGAAGAAATTCAGGGGGTGAAGAGGAAGAAGGAAAACTTGATCAGTAGGATTTCTTCTCGGTTGCGCTTGTGGCTTTCTTCCTGAAAGGGAAGTGTGTGTGAGTGTGTACAGATGTGGGTGTGTAACAGGGTGAATGGCACCAAAAAAGAGGGAGTTGAAGACTCAAGGAGACCTTGTCCTGTGGCCAGAACCACTCTGTGGTAACATCAGCCTGGGTGAGAAATCAGTGGGCCACTTGCTGGCACTTTGGGTTTCTCCAACTTGACTGTCCAGGCTTTGGTCCTGGCTGCTGCTGTCTTTTAAGTTCAGAGTCTCAGCTCTGCCCACTCCTCCAACTGGCCTACCAAGGTGTTTCCCTAAAGGACGTGGATCTCTTCCTAAAAAGAATGGAAGGACCAGGTGTAAGATGCTAAGGATATGTAACCTGTTGTGACGCCAATAAGAGCTCATATTGACTGAGGATTTTCTTTGCACCAGGTATGTGCTGTGGGCTTTATTACTCATAACGTGAATCCTCGCTACTATGATGAAGTAGGCGTTTCATTATTCCCACTTTACAGATCACACAGCTAAGGTTATTACGTGCTCAAACCACATAGCAAATAGTTGGCAGAGTCTGGCCTCAAACCCATGTCTCTGATTCCTGTTCTGTGTTCATGAACGTGATCATCTGCTGCAGCATTTCCCAAACATGCTTTGGCTACAGAAATGCTTTTCAGTTGTATGACCCTCCTGTCTCATCACTACCATTACCATTCCATGGAGCACAATTTGGGAAATGCTGCCCTGGGAAAACATTTTACCCTGTCTGTAAAATAAAGATAATAACACAATCTCCATGTTGTGAGGATTAAAACATATTTTACAAATGGGTACCGAAAATATGTACCTTCCACTAGGAATTTGTGTGTTTTAAAAGTAACATTTGTAATGTCCTTAATAAAATGAGGTTGTGTTTTGGCTGGGATGGTAATGAAGATGGTGGTTACTAGGCCTGAGACCCATGGTACCTTTTTCTGTCCCCATCCTCCTGCAGCGTATGTCTTTGTTCCATGAATAGTGACCCAAGTACTTGCCTCTGGGGCTGGGCCTCCCTCTGAAGGTCAGCCTAGAACCCCTTGCACATTTCACGGTCTCCTGAGCCCCACCTGGAGGTCAGGCCCTTGTTCCTAACTGGCCAGCCCAGCACAGCCCTGCTGCTGTCACCACCCACACCGTGGTGAGGCCGACATCTGCCCTGGTAACTACTCTGGCACTTCCCCACCACCCAGCACATCTCAGCCACAGAACACCTTTGGAGATAAGGCCTAGCCTGCAAGAAGCCTGAGTTGGTTGCACCTCCCCAGACATTGATTTGGTCAGCTCCCCAGCCCACCCCGGGGCCAGTCCATCAGCTTGCTTCGTTCCCGGCCTGCTCCCAGGGCCGCCTGCCCATCACACTGCTCTGACAGCACGTCTAGCAGCCACACAGTAGCAGGCCTTTCCTCCTCATGACCAGTTTTACACAGCTGTCATTTCTGCCCTTCCAATTTCAGCAGGCCTGTGCATAGGTGCTTTGGGACAAAGCATACTAAAAACAAAACAAATAAAAAAAGGCACTCAGCCAATCTCCTTAATTCTACCTGGAAGAAGCATTTGCATCTTTTCCATAAATATCAAGAACTACTAAAAGGAAAAAAAGTCTTTTTTTTTATATATATTTTTATTTATTTATGACAGAGAGAGAGATACAGAGAGATACAGAGACAGAGAGAGAACTGAACTGGGGGAGCTCCCAGTTCAGCACATGGTTCCACACGGGCCGGGGCCGGGATTCGATCCTCGGTCCCTGGCTCTACAAAGTGAGCGCCCAACCCACTGAGCCATCCCGGCTTCCCCCAAAAAAGTCTTTTTACATAGTTCTCTTTGCTCTCTGCTAAGAGGAAGCCTTGTTATACCAGACCCAGGAAGAGAGATGTCACCAAAAACCAAAATTTACAGCATTTCTATCTTGAACTTATGGTCTCCAGAACTGTGAGCAAATAAATTTCCATTGTTTCAGCCACCCGGTATGTGGTATTTTTTTATGGCAGTCCTAGCAGACTAATACAATACCATCTCATAGGTGACTAACATATTAGTTAGCTTATTGATTTGTGGGCTGGTGAAGGGCCTTTTTGCCACCAAATATCTTTCCTGTGATGAATGATGGCATGGAATATTCATACAGTAGAATCACTCCTTTGGGTTCAGGCTTTGTTTCTTCACGTTGCAAGTAACAGAACCTTCACAACCTTGTGTAAACTAAAGAGGGGAGTTTTGGGGGAAGTGTGCTATTATCAGTTAGGGTTCCTGGTTTCAAGCAGCATAAACTAATTTTGGTTGATGTAGAACAAAAAAGAATGATTGACAGTATATTGAATCAGGCACAGGACTGTTAGAAAGGCCGGAGACCCAGGCATGTGGACTCCATGGGCAAAGGGCCCAGCCTTATGCCATAGGCTGCTGGGCGGGGGCTGGAGGGCCACACTGCTGGCACCCGCTGCTACCTTCAGCTCCTCTGACACTTTGAGCACTGGACTGCACCAACATAACCGGACTGCTCTTCCAGAATGAACGTGCCTTGTGGTCCCTGCAGTTCGGAAGTGGTGCTATCTCCCTGGCATGGTGCACACCATCCACCTGCATTCTAGCTACAAGGAAGTCTGGAAAAGTAAGCATTCAGCCTCTTCAGCGAGGACAGTGGGTGGTCCTCTTCAGCGAGGACAGTGGGTGGTATCTGTGCCTCCCTCTGAGAGTCATAAGGTGGGAAACTTCTCTGAATAATAAAAGGAGGTTGAAAATACCAGATGGCCCAGAAGAATGAAAGTTTACCCACAGATACAGGCGAATCTAGCAGAACCCTAAAGTAGGTAGTATAGTGTCACTCATAGGACCCAGACCCAGGAATTGGAGAGCCAGGATCCAGGTCAGTCTGTGCGTACCTTTGTACTCTTTCTTTCTTTCTCTCCCTGAAGACTGGGTTTTGCCGATTTGCCTGCTCATGGTGAAGGCCACTTCCACCCGACTGTTGGAAATTAGTGGTCTGTCTCTATATCCAGAAACACCTCCCAATTCCCTTTTGAGAGCCCCACCTCTGTCCATTCTTGGTCTGGGTGGGCTCCATCCTCAGCCCTAGAGATGAACCAGATGACCCAAGCCCAAGCCAGTCATTGCATTCCCTGGCCACAGTGATTGATCCCAAGGTAGACATATGACCTAAGGCAGCCTGGCACTTTAAGAAACATTGAACGATAACTTAAATGTTACAAAACACACAGATCTTAAGTGTACAGCTCAGTGAAGTTTACTCAATGTTTTTGGCTTTTCATTTTATTTTATTTTATTCTAATTTTTTTATTGTTAAATTTATTGGGGTGACATTGTTTGATAACAATTACAATGTTTCCAGGTGCACAATTCTCCATTACGTTGTCTATGCGTTGCATTATGTGCTCACCACCTAGAGTCAGCTTTCTTTCCATCATCAGAAATTTATGCATTTGTAGACCCACCACCACTGAGATGGAGCTATGGAATGTTGTCAACAACTCAGGAGACTCCTTCACCATCACTCTCTGTCAACACTCTATCCAAGCATAATCACTGTTCTGACTTCTATCACCACAGATAGCAGTTTTACCATTTTTTTTTAAACTTTACTTAAAGGGAATCATATAGCAAATGATAACTGGTTTCTGGCTTTTTTGCTTAATAGTATGCTTGTGAGAAGCAGCCATGTTGTTTTACACAGTATCGGTTCACTCTTTTTCATAGCTGTATGGTATTCCATTATATGAATTATACTACCATTTATTTATCCATACTATCATCCTATCATTGATGGATCTTTGGGCTGTTTCTGAGTTCAGGCTGTTAAATAATGTTGTTATGTACTTTATTGTATTTATCTTGGTAGATAGCAGCACTCATTTCTTGTGGATCAGGACTGGAATTTTTGGGCCAGAAAAAAATATATAACATTAGTAGGTATTACCAAATAGTTTTCATAAGTGATTGCACCAATTTACACATCTACCAGCAATATACGATACTCACAGTTGCTCTACACCCTTGCCTATATTTATTACTGTCAGCCTTATAAATTGTAGCCATTTTGCTTGGGTATCATGTTGTAGTTCTAAATCATATTTCCATGATGATCAATGGTACCAAACATTGTCATATGCTTATCGGCCATTTGGATCTCTTATTTTGTGAAGCCTTTGCCTATTTCTAAAAAAACATTGGGTTGTTGGCCTTTAAAAAAGTTAATTTCAAACACACGGTGATGGAAAGTGAGCTGATTCTGGGTGGTGAGCACATAATGTGATGTATAGACAATGTAATGTAGAATTGTACACCTGGAAACAATTAATTGATATCAATTAATGTCACCGCAATAAATTTAACAAAAAAAATAATTTCTAGCAATTCTTTATATATTCTGGCTATGAGTCCAGATACAGCTATTTGCTCAATGCATATATTGCAAATGCAGCAACTCCTCACTTAATGACCTACCTATTTAATGACCACTTGAACTTATCACAAGTTCTCCAGAATGGGGAACAGAATGGGGAATCCCCTTTCTCAGTCTGTGTGAGTCTCAGGAATCCCCTTTCTCAGTCTTTATCTCCTTCCCACAGTTGGTCAGTATTCACTACATGAAGTGTTTGCAATCACTCAAGGCTACATATTTTGTTTACAAGTTTGGGGTTGCAGACATCTATTGAAAAACACATACCTTATGGTGCCATGACATACCACAAGACATCCATCTTTAAGCTCCTCGCTTATTGACCAATCTGCTTAACAATCTAGTCGTAGGAATGAAAGTAAGTTGTTAAGTGAGAAATGCCTGTATATTCACCTAGCCCATGGTTTGCATTTTCACTACCTTAATGCTTTCACTTTAGGAATGTTAAGTTTAATTTATTAATCTTTTCATGCTTTTTAACTTGTTTTGTTTAGGAAATCTCTGCTCCCTCTTAGGTTATGAACCAGTCAGTGACTTCTGAAGGAGGTAGAGGTTGATGGCGCCTTCTCTTTTTTGAATTTGAGGTTGTGAGAAGGTGAGGCTGGGTCAGAAATGAAGGCAAAAGCAGAGAGAATTGTGGGGCTGGCTTTGAGGTGGGGCTCTGTCAGAGTAAGACCATTCTGGGCTTTCCAGGAACTGTCCCCTGTGCTTGTGGCTGAAGTCAAGAGGCAGGCTGAGAGGATGAGGTTGGGCAGTTGAACTCTGAAGAATATTCTTTTAACTATTCCTTGATAAAGTAGTGACTGAGTGTTTACTCTGCAACATGACCCTATCATGCAGCTTATGCATGAGAGGATTTTGGAAATTATTCAAAAACACTTTCTTACATTCCAGATTAGGAAACCAAGATGAGGCTATGGTAATTATCTGGTCATCATAGCTAGGCCAGAACCACTGCTACAGCAGAACCACAGCTAAAAGCCAGGTCTCTTGAATTGAACCCCCACTCTTCCTCTCCCCCGCCACCACTTTGGCAAAGAAAAGCCTGAGGGGTGGAGATGATGAATGACCCCCTTTGCCTCAGGCATAAGGTACGCTAAGTCTTTCTCAGGTGTCTGGAGTTCCTCCTCTCTTCCTTTCACCCTGGCCAATTTTAGATAGTGAGACCTGCTCTGGTCTGCAGTGGCAGAGACTTCAGGAAGCCCACATGAGTCAAGGGGCTAAGTGGGACAAGTGTCAGCAGGAGGAAATCAGAGGGACTTCCCCCAGGTCCTTCCTGTCAAAGAAAGAAGTATTAGAGATCTTCATGAAGGAAAAAATAACACCTCAAGGACTATCCCAGACTGTGTAAGTTTCTCTCTAGTGGGGCTGCCACCCCTGGCCTTACCCCAGGGCATTCATTGGGCTCTACCTTGCTGTGGTTAGTTCCAGGAGCCTGGGTTTTAAGGCTGGCTTCACACAGCTACAAGCAAGTCCTAGGCCATGGCTCAGCTCCAAGAAACACCAGCGTCTTCTGGCTGGCAGTGGGTGGGAAGTGCTGGGCACTTGGATGTCTTAGTATCCACTAATGAACTGGAGGCCAGTGACGCGGTGAGACGGTGACTCTGTGAGGCCTCTTCCAGCCTTTTCTTTCCAGCCTCTAACTTCTACTACATGACTGAGAGCCAGCACCACCTGGGCTCCCCCAGACCTGCTCAGAACTGTTCAAGCATCGTTAGGGGCATTACACTGACCATGTCTGTTTATAATAACATCTTTTGAGTGTTCCCTCACATTATTAGCAGAAGACAGAATGTTTCAGCAGTGGTTTCTAAATTCAGGTGGGTGGACCCAAGCTGGCTGTGTAAGAATCACCCTGGTAGGTCTTGGCTTGGGCCTGGGAATCTATGATTTTTTTTTATTTTTATTTTTTTATCTTTTTTTCACATTTATAGAGAGAAATTATCTTTTTGTCTTCAGTACATATTTATTTCTATTTTACTTTTTGACAGATAGAGAGAGAGACAGAGACAGAGACAGTTAGAGAACCGAACTGTGGGAACTCCCCAGTTCAGCACGTGGGTCCTGCCTGGGCCGGAGCCGGGATTCGATCCTCGGTCCTCATG
>PVKE010053498.1:0-10028 GCA_004027555.1 Craseonycteris thonglongyai | reverse complement strand
GAGGCCTGAGAGCAGCCATAAGGAGACCGGTAAGTCCCCTTTGTCATAGACTGCTCAGGTGCGCTCCTTAGCTGAGGCCACTCACACTCCCTCCCTCCCCAGGCCCGTGGGATCCCATCGTCCATCTCCCACCCACACTTCTGTGGCTGCCTGACACGAGGCATCATGCCTAGAGCTGCAAAGCGACGACGCTGCGTGCTTGAGGACCACCTTCAGTCCCAGCGTGTGGCGCGGGGTCTCCCGGGTGCCCGGCGTGTGGCGCGGGGTCTCCCGGGTGCCCGGCGTGTGGCGCGGGGTCTCCCGGGTGCCCGGAGTGTGGCGCGGGGTCTCCCGGGTGCCCGGCGTGTGGCGCGGGGTCCCCCGGGTGCCCGGCGTGTGGCGCGGGGTCTCCCGGGTGCCCGGCGTGTGGCGCGGGGTCTCCTGGGTGCCCAGGTTCCTGAGGTTAAAGAGGATGAAGCTTTTGCTCTTCCTCCTCCTTCTCCCCCCTTTTCTCCCCCCTCTTCTCCCTCCTCTTCCTCCTGCTCTTCCTCCTGTTCTTCCTCCTGCTCTTCCTCCTGCTCTTCCTCCTGCTCTTCCTCCTGTTCTTCCTCCTGTTCTTCCTCCTGTTCTTCCTCCTGTTCTTCCTCTTGCTCTTCCTCTCCCTCTTCCTCTTCCTCTCCCTCTTCCTCTCCCTCTTCCTCTTCCTCCTCCTCTTCTTCCTGCTGCTCTTGTCTGGTCTCAGGCTATGTAAAGGCACTTTCTGCTGTTTCTATGATACCAGGGCCCCTCCAGTTTCCTCAGACAAAGTGCTCTCTTCCTAATGTCGTGGCAGTCACTCCATCAGCCACATTACATCAGGGCTCCAGCAGCCAAGAAGAGGAGGGGCCAAGTACTTCTCAGGCCATGTCAGACACTGGCACCTTGCTTAGAAATGCCATCAATGATGAGGTGGATAACCTGATATGGTTCCTGCTCCTGAATTATTGTGCAAAGCAGCTGACCACAAAGGCAGAAATGCTGAGTAGCATCCACAAAGAGTACCAGAACCACTTCCCTGAGATCTTCAGCCAAGCGTCTGAGTGCCTGCAGCTGATCTTTGGCGTTGATGTGAAGAAAGTGGACCCCAGTGACCAGTCCTATATACTGGTCAACACCTTGGGGCTCACCTTCAATGGGACGTTGAGTGATGAGCACAGCATTCCCAAGGCTGGCCTCTTGATAAATATTCTGGGTGTGATCTTTATGTATGGTGGCTCCATCTCTGAGAAGGACCTTTGGGAATCGCTGAGTATCATGGAGGTGTATGATGGGATGGAGCATTGCATCTATGGGGAGCCCAGGGAGCTCATCACTAATGTTTGGGTGCAGGAACAGTACCTGGAGTACCGGCAGGTGCCTAATAGCGATCCTGCACGCTACGAGTTCCTGTGGGGTCTCAGGGCCCACGCAGAAACCAGCAAGATGAAGATCCTGGAGCTTTTGGCCAAGGTCAACAATACCATCCCCAAGGCCTTTCCTAGCTGGTATGAGGAGGCTTTGAGAGATGAGGAAGCGAGATCACAAGCAAAAGTGCTTGTCAAGGTCAATGAGATGGCCAGGGCCTATTCTAAGTCTACGTTCAGCACCTTTTCTTGCCTTCAGTGAAATCTGAGGCAGATTTTTCAGTGTTTGAAGACAGCAATTACTGTTCTAAGTAGTAGAGAGGCAGAATGGGGATTGGAGAGGACTGAGAGTGTAATATCTTTGTGTTCCTGTTCTACAAGGGTGGTTTGGAGATTTTTTTTTTCTTTTTCATACTTTTTAAACGTTTTTATTAATAGAAGGTTTAATGAACTTCAATTTCTAAGTTTACAAATCATACTGGTCACAAAGGTATTGCTGTTTATCCAGTTTAAGAAGTGAGTGCTTTGCCTATTTTGTATTTACACTTATTTTTACTACTGCTGGCTTTTAACTTTTATACTATGAATAGCTTTATAAGTGATTAATCCACTACCTTTACTATATATTTACCTTTACCACTGAGAGTTATACTTTTATATATTTCCTTGTTACTAATTAGAGCCATTTCAGCTTAAAAAGAAAGGTCCTTTTAACATTTCTTAAAAGGTCAGTTTAGTGGTGATGAACTACTTTAACCTTCGCTTGTCTGGACAACTTTCTCCAATTCCAAATAACTTGGCTGGGTAGAGTTTTCACAGTTGGAATGTTTATTTTCTTTCAGCACTTTTAATATATCCTGGCACTCCCATCTGGCTTGCAAAGTTTCTGCTGAAAAATCTGCTGATTGTCTTATGGAAGGAGGTGGGAATTCCCTTATACGTAGCAAGTTGCTTTTCTCTTGATGCTTTTAATTTTCTCTTCATTTTGCTATTTTGTATAACAAATGAGGAGACAAAATGTTCTGTTATTTTGTGATCTGGAACAAGATAACATTGCATTTAAAAAAAACTAGCGAATCGCTTCTTGGCCTTTTGGCTAAGATCAAGTATAAAAAAGTAGTGAATGTCTTCAGGAGAGAAGTGCCTGTTAGGTCTTCTGCCCATTTTTTAATTGGATCATTTGTTTTTTTGTTGTTGAGTTGTATGAGTTCTTTCTATATTTTAGATATTAGCCCCTTATCAGAGGCATTGTTTGTAAATATTTTCTCCCATTTGGCTGGTTTCCTTTTTACTTTGTTGATGGTGTCCTTTGCTGTGCTGAAGCTTTTTAGTTTGATATAGTCCCATTCATTTATTTTTGCTTTTACTTCCCTTGCCTTTGTAGATTTGTACATCTGGAAACAATGTAATTGATATCAATCGATGTCACCCCCAATAATATTTAACAATAAAAAAAAAAGAAAGAAAGAAAATGCATTTAATACTAAAAAAGTAATAATAAATAAATAAATAAATAAATAAATAAATAAAAACGTAGTGAAGCATTCATTTCAAGAAGATAGGCTTGATAGTTGGGGATATTTAAACGTTTTTGATTATGTGTCTCATAGAGAGGTAGGACTACAAATCAGTGTTTCTCAAGGGGGTCTTAGGCATCTTGGTGGTCTCTGGTAGCCAGCCTATCGCAGGTCCTCCAGGTCTTTTCATGGTTTCAGAGAAGAAAGTTTAAAATAATTCTGATTATATATGTTTGAAGTGTGAGCTTAATTATGTCTTCCTAGAAACAGAGTTATAATTTTAATAAGCATTATGCTCTTTTGCTTTATATATTCTGAGTTCTTTTATTCAACATTATGTGTATGAGATTCATCTATGCTGTCGCATTTACCAGTAGATCATTATGGCTTTTTTAAGAACGATTTATTTTATGGTTTTTGACAGAGACAGAGAGAAGGGGAAGGGCCCAGAGCAGTCTCCACAGTTGTATGTCATCAGTTTTCGACATGAAACCAGTGTGGTTTCACTCCACACTGGTGGGCGAGGCCCCTCGCAGGGTGGGAACTGGGCTGGGGGCCTCCGGCATAGGAGGCATGTCCCCTCAAGTCAGGGGCCAAACCGGGGGGTGAGAACCAAATTGGGGGCCTCCCACATGGGAAAGACACCTCAGTTCAGCATATGGATCCACATGGGCCAGGGCCAGGATTCGATCCTTGGTCCCCAGGGCTGCAAAGTGAGCGCTTAACCCGCTGAGTCATCCCAGCTTCCTCGAATGGTTTTCAATTGTTGGTTATTTACTACCAGGATTATATTATTCATTTTGTCTTGGCTAATTTCAGATAACTAGTGTAGTTAATTGGCTCAAACATTTGATTTTTGTCTCTTTTATGTTACATGTTTTATCTGTAAAACCTGCATTTACTGTTACTCTATTACTGTGTTATATGCTCAGTATGCTGAAAGGGTCAATAAAAATGTTTACTTGGAAATGTGAAAGAAGTCAGCAATAAAATTGATGGAGTCAAATATAGACATTCTAATAAGGAAGGCAATTCTGGCCTTCACTTATCCCTTTTAGTGTGTCATTGTATAAAATTAAAAGAAATATACCTGGATATGCTTAGTTTATTCAAGAATGTAGGAGAAATTAAATCTGAATAAATTACACCTCTATTCACTGGCGTATTTATTCTACAATCATTAATTAAGCATTGGCTTTCAAAAAGACCCTATGAGGGGAAGCCAGGATGGCTCAGTGGATTAAGTGCTCACTTTGCAGCCCTGGGGACTGAGGATCAAATCCCGGCCCCAGTCTGTGCAAACCCATATGCTGAACTGGAGAGTGCCTCCAGTTCGGTTCTCACCGGGGCGAGACCCTGGCCCAGTTACTGCCCTGTGCAGCCCTGTGCCCACCTGTGGAATCAAACTATGTGGAAAAACCAATGATGTGCAACTATGGAGACTGTTCTGGGCCCTCCCCCTTCTCTCTCTCTCTGTCTCTCTCTCTCTCTCTCTCTCTCTCTCTCTCTCTCTCTCTCTCTCTCTCAAAAACAATAAAAAATAAGTCTTTAAAAGAAAGGCCCTATGGTAGTAGAGGTGACACTAGGATAAGCAAAATACACCCACCCATAGAGTGATAGTCTAGGAGCCCCCATCTCTTAAGGAAGGTGATGAGGTGTCCCCTAAGTCCTAGAGAACACGGGAAAGAAGATGAGCATGGTGGGGTTCCAGGAGAAAGCACCCAAGTGTAAATGGCCTGAACCAGGGCAGTTTGGGCTTTAGGAAACTGATGCCCTCTGTGAGGGCTGATTGTAATGAAGCTGTGTGGTGGCTGCTGCCAGACTCGCAGACAGCACGTCTTGGGGCATGTGGGAAAAGGCTGGAATGGAAAACTGCACTTAGCAGTTATTTTTGGCATAGTGGATAAATTAGAGAGAAATCGCTACCTGAGACAGATAGGGAAGGTGTCCTACACTCTTATCCCAGTGCAGTTGAATATAGTATACAAACTGGATGTTTTATACCCATCATCTGCAAGGATTTCTGGAGAAATATGGTGATACACATTTGAAGTGGTGCCCAGAAGCCTCTAGACCAGTGGTCAGCAAACTGCGGCTCGTGAGCCGCAGTTTGCCGATCACTGCTCTAGACTGACACTCTCCTCTGACCATGGAACACCAGACATACTGAATTAAAAAGGGTATTTTAATTATATTATCTTGACTGTAATTTGCACAACTCTAAGCAAGGGCTAAATATTTGGTGGAGCTGAGTGAATGAAAATTACAGTTTGGATGTAAGAGCAGCTGGGAAGAAGGGAAGAAGTTGGTCTTTGACTTCAATTCTAGGAGCTTTGAGTTGCACCTAGCTGGGGAAGACTCCCTCACACTTAAATAATAGACCCTCTAAGAAAGAAAATTGTGTGGAGTTGTATTTATGAAGTAGTTTGGATAATTTAATATTCTGTATCTTATTGCATTGTATATTCTCTGAGTTATGCAAAACAAACAACAACAACAACAACAACAAACACTTTCCAGAGCAGAGAGTAGTAGGGATTGGAGGTAATATAATAGTAGAAATAACTGCCATTCATCAAAGTTCCAATACACACCAGGCACTGTGCAAGGTGCTTTACAAAGACTCCATACATGCCTGCAGTCCTCCAAGACAGGGCTTATCAAACCCACTTCACAGACGAAGAACCTGAGGTTCATAGGGCTGGTAATTTTCCCAGGGTCACTGGCTAGTAAGTGAAAGGGTGGAGACTGGACTCCTGGTCTGAATTCATCGAGAGTCCATGCTGTTCCCACTCAACCCAGCTAGTGGCCAACCTTCTGAGTTGTAACTCATTTATCTTCTCAGTATTGCATAGTGTCTCAGGAGACAAAAAGAAGGGCCTTATGGCCAAGGTATTGAAAGGATTAAGGAAGGAAGGTGGCAGTGCAAATCAAACAGAATCTGGGTACTGCCTGTGCCTTTATTTACCAAGGGTCCTCCTGCCCACGTCCCAGGGTTCCTTCAGACGTGAGGTGCTGGCATTTCTATCCAGTCCCAGCACTTTCTCACATGACAGCCCCCTTCCCTGGTCTTCTGTGTGCTCTCATGTCAAAACGTGGAACCTGGCCTGCTGACCAGTTCATTGTTGCTACCTCCACTAAATGCTGAGCCCCACTCCCAGTGGACAAGCCCTAAATCTCTTCCTCTACCCCTGACATACAGCATTCTTTAGACTGACTTCAATGAATAAACTTGCTCTCCTGGGTATCTTCATCTTGTTTAAAATGTGGAGGTCTTGCTCATTTCAGTTGGTGACTACCCAGGTTTAGGTGTTAACAGTGTAGGAGAGATAAGACACATACCTCAGTGCTTCAAGTTGTGCTAGGTGTTTGCATGCAGAAAACTACAACCTAAACCTGATGAATGCACCCAGGAAGGAGCTTGGCTTAACCAGAGGCAAGTGTGCCTCATGTGAAAAGCTCTTCTACACATACTGTATATCTTCACTCACAAGACACTCTTACTACCTTATTCTACTGCTGGCACTGTTAGCATCCTAACTTCTTTCTTTCTCTTGAGGCCTTCTGGAGAAATAGACATTACCTTCTGGAGGGACATTGGTGGAATTCCTTTTTTATGAATAGCTGTAACAAGTTTCCAACTTCTTGGCAGAAACACTTTGTGATCAATTTCAGTCCATTTATTTCCTTAGGTAGAGGATCTGTCATCTGGGTTTTATCCCTGTAGGAAAGAGATGATGCAGTTAACCATAGGCCACAGTGGCTATATTAATATCAGATGAAAAAAATTTCAGAGGAAAGAATATTATCAAAGATAAAGAAGTCATTTCATAATAATAAAGTTGTCAATCAAGAGAACAAAAAATTCTAAGTATATTGCTCCTAATAGCAGAGCTTCAAACTACATGAAATAAAAACTGACAGAACTGCATGGAGAAACAGACAAGTCCACAAACATAGAGATTTATTTCAATACCCTTATCTCAATAAGTGAAGAAAACAAGTAGACAGAAAATTTGAACTACACAACCAGTTAAGTTAACCTAATTGACATTTACAGAATAAGCCCAGTAACATCAGAATTCACATTCTTTTCAAGTGCACATAAGACATTTATCAAGATAGATATAATGTTTTGGTCATAAAGCAAGTCTCAATAAATTTAGAAGTATTCAAGTCATGCAAAGTGTATTCTCTGATCACAATGGAATTAAATTTGAAATCAGTAAGAGAAATATGTCTGGAAAATCCCTCAAATATTTGAGAACTAAATAATATACTCCAAAATATCTCATAGGAAAAACAAAAAATCAAAGGGAAATTAGAATATATTTTAAACAGAATTAAAATAAAAACACAACAGAATTTATGTGAGCCCTCCAAAGCAGTATTTACAGGGAAATTTATATTACTAAATGACTATATTTGAAAAGAAGAAATGTCTCAAATCAATATCAGTTTTTTCCTTAAGAGTCTATAATAAGGAAAAGCACATTAAACCTTCCAAAAAATAGATGTAAAACAAAACAAAACAAAACAAAAAGACAAAGCAATATCAATAAAATAAAAACCAGAAAAACAATAGAGAAAATCAATGAAATCAAAAGAAGATTCTTTAAAAACAATACAATGGATAAACCTCTAGTCAGACAAGTGAGAAAAGGAGAAAAGACACAAATAACTGATAGCAGAAACAAAAAAGGTGACATCACAACAGATTCTACAGATAATAAAATGTTAAAAGGGGAAGCCGGGATGGCTCAGTGGATTAGGTGCTCACTTTGCAGCCCCGAGGACCAAGGATCAAATCCCGGCCCCGGCCCGTGTGGACCCATATGCTGAACTGGGGAGTGCCCCCAGTTCAGTTCTCACCAGGGCGAGACCCCAGCCCAGTTTCTGTCCTGTGCAGCCCCACCCACCTGTGGAATGAAACTATGTGGAAAAACCAATTATGTGCAACTGTGGAGACTGTTCTGGGCCCTCTCCATTCTCTCTGTCTCTGACTGTATCTCTCTCTCTGTCGAAAACAATAAATAAATCTTTAAAAAAATAAAAAATAAATAAAGCTAAATAAAATGATAAAAAAGACTGTGAACAACATATGCCAATAAGTATGACATCTTGTATGAAATGGACAAATTCTTTGAAAGAGGAAATACCAAAGCTCATCTAAGAAGAACTACATTTTAACTATACCCAAGTTTATGCTACTGAGGTGACTTAGTAGGGAGGCCCCTAGATGGCTTCAGAAAGGAGGCCAGAGGAACCAACTGACTATGATTAGAGGGTTGGTACTTTAAACCCCACCTTTTTGACTTTTGAGGAGTGAGGGACTGGAGATTGAGTAAATCACCAATGACTTAATCATTCATGCCTACACAACAGAACCTCCATAAAAATCCCTAAACAAAGCAGTTTGGAGAGCTTCCAGGTTGGCATGCTTGAAAAGGACATGAGAGCTCCATGCCCCTCCCATGCATCTCTTCCCTTTGGCTCTTTCTGAACTGTAACCTTTATAATAAATCAGTAATAGTAAGCAAAAGCAGGAGGAGGAAGAGGAGGGGAAAGAAGAGAAGAAATACGTAACCTAAATAGCCTTTTATATACTAATAAAATTGGACTTATAGTTAAAAGTATTACAGAGAGAAAATTTCGGGCCTAGATGGCTTCACTGGTTAATTCAACTAAATGTTTAAAGAATTAACACCATTTCTGCACAAAATCTTCCAAAAAATAGAAAAGGAGAAAACACTTTAAAACCCATTATTTGAGGCCCATATTACTGTGAAACTAAAGACATCACAAGAAAACAAAAAACAAAGAACTACAAAACAATATCATTTATGAATACAGCATAAAAACCCTCAACAAAATACTAGCAAACTGACTCCATCAACTTATAAAAAAATTATACTCCATGACCAAGTGAAATTTATCCCAGCAATGAAACACTGGCTTAACATCCAAAAACCAATCAATGTAATATCCCATATTAATTGATTAAAGGAAAAACACATGTTCATTGACAGAGAAAAATAATTTCACCAAATCCAATATCCTTTCATGTTAAAAACAGTCAATAAACTAGAAACAGGAGTTCCTCAACTCAATAAAAGCGACGTACAAGAAACATCACAGCTAACATTATATTTAATGGGGAAAGACTGAATGTTTCTCTAAGATCAGGAACAAGATAATGCCCACTCTCACCATTTATATTCAACAGTGCAATTAGGCAAGAGCTGATTCTGGGTGGTGGGCACATGCTGCGATGCATGGGTGATGTGATGTGGACTTGTACATCTGGAAACTATCTAATTGTTACCAACCAATGCCACCCCATTAAATTTAACAATAAAAAGAAATGAAGGGCATTCAATTGTAAAGGAAAAGGTAAAATTGCCTTTATTTACAGATGACATGCTACTAAACATAATGAGTTTGGCAATGTTTCAGATCATAAGATCAATATAAACAATCAAATTTATGTTCATATGGTAATGATGATCATATATTGAAGTAAAAAATTTACAGTTGCATCTAAAAATGAGATAAACTGGGAAAACTTTAACAAAATTAGTGAAGGACTAATACACTGAAAACTATAAAATTTTAGATAATTAAAGAAGGATTAAGTAAATTGAGAAATAGCCCTTGCTCATTGGTAAGAAGATTCAATATCAATAAGATGCCAAGTTTTCCAAATTGTTCTACAGGTTGAAACAATCCCAACCAAAATCCCCATCAGGTAGGAGTGTGTGTGTGTATGTGTGTGTAGAAATGGGAAATATGGTTTTTTTTTGTTTTGTTATTTCTAAACAGAACTTATCTCTAATCTTTCTTTTCTCTTTTATTTATTTATTTATTATTAAATTTAATGGGGTGACATTGGTTGGTAACAATTAGTTTCCAGATGTACAAGTCCACATCACAACATCCATGCATGACATTATGTGCCCACCACCCAGAATCAGCTCTCCCACTACCACCATATATCCGGTGCTCACTCCTACCTCCCCCCACAACTCTCCCTCCCCCCACAACTCTCCCTCCCCCCTCCTCCCCCTTCCCCAGGTAACCACCAAACTATTGAGTGTGTCCATAATGCTGGTACCCACTCCCACCTCCCCTCCCACTCTCCTTCCCCCCT
>PVKE010053497.1:0-10028 GCA_004027555.1 Craseonycteris thonglongyai | reverse complement strand
GCAAAGGTGGGGTGCTTAATTAGAATTCAAAGCAAATGCCAACATTTAAAGCCACAAAAACGAGGACTCGGTATGTCAGATATGAGTTAAAATTTGTAGTCAATTGAGTCTGCTTTGTCACTAGGATCTATTTAAAAATATTCAAGAGTTTATAGAATTGGGGAAGCTGGGATGGCTCAGTGGGTTAAGTGCTTACTTTGTAGCCCCGGGGTCCAAGAGTTGAATCCCTGCCCTGGCCCATGCAGACCGATATGCTGAACTGGGGTGTGGCCTTCAGTTTGGTTCTCACCTGGGTGAGCTTCCCATGTGGGAGGTCCCTGGTTCGGCCACAAGTTTATGGGAGGTGTGGCTCCCATACTGGAGGCCCCACCCAGTTCTTGCCTTGGATGCCCCCTCCCACCCACCTGTGTAGAATGAAACTATGTCAAAAGCTGATGACTTGCAACTATGGAGACTGTTCTGGGCCCTTTTCCTTCTCTCTGTCTCTCTCTGTCTCTGTCTCTCTCTCTGTCAAAACAATAAAATAAATATTTAAATAAAAAGAGTTTATAGAGTTAATAATGTTACTTGATAAGTTGAATAGTTTAAAAGAAGAAATTTCTATTTCTATTGGAGTTGTTTAATTAGCTTCATTACCTTAAGCAAATAACAACAGCTCTTGGTATCAGTTTTCTTAACTTTAAAATGAGAGATTGAAATGCATGATTTTTGCTTCCTTCTACCTATGCTTGCTCAATGTGTCAAATGAAGCAAATAGAAAGGCAAAGCATATTATAATACACACACATACCTGTAAGACTCTAGCCTAAAAAAACTAGGCACACAAGCCATTTAATATTTTCTCCTATGTGTTGACTCTATTGTGATTTATCTGAAATTATTGAAGTAATTAGTCCCTTTTATAAAACAAAACATCAGCATTATTATACTGATATTTAGATGTAAGTTTTATTTTGAGAAAAAATGTTCAAAGGTGGACATTATATATAACATGAGTTAATAGTGGTATATAAAATTGCAAAAACAATATATAATATGTTGGAATGTATATATATATTTCTATACACAAAGCAAGTATTTTAAATGACTGAAATTTCCTACTATAAGAGAGTTCTGAGAGTTCCTATTATGGATAAAATAAATGTTTGCTTTTTGCTAAGACTATTAAGTTACATCTTCCTCACAAAATTAATTGAACACTTTTTAATTTGTATATGGTCCCTTGCACACATTGCTAAACCCCGGGATATTTTGCATCCATCTGGTGGATGCTCAGACATTTCTATCAATCACATAGCAGATGCTGTTCAATCAGAATCCTTGGCTGTCTTCCCCGATTTTCTGGATGGGACGGAGAACCAGTTAGGGGTCTTGGAGACAGAGCTTCAGTTTCTAGTAGATTCATTTTTCCATGCAGGGCAGGTGCCTGATCCTCTCATATCTATCAGTCAGGTTTTCCTACTCACCTGGATGCCCAAAAACTGTTGCTTGTGTGAACCTTCAAAGACCAGTGTCAGACCACTTCTTACCACTTTTGACATTTAGAGAGATGACTGGTTGATCCAAGAAGTTCCACAACAAGAGTTTGACTTATCGCTAAGATTCTAGGTTTGACCTGAACACAGAATTCCAATAAATGCTCAAGAAAACCCAAGCTCTTCCATAGGGATTTGGAAAATCTCCTGGGTGTCTTATCTGAATTCTGTCAGGAAGCCAGACATGTGTTCATGCTTTGGGCATACTCATTTGCTTAAGAAGAGTTTGGGCTGATACTTATTAAGTATCATTAAGTACATATTAAGTATTATATGTGTTAAGCATAGAACACATTTGGTATGTGTTTTCAAATGTAATTCTCACACTACTGCCACGAAGTGGATGTTTTTGGTATTCACATTTTTCAGAGAAAGTGAGTTTTAGAGAAGTTAAATAACTTGCAAGTAGCATAGTCAGGAACTGAAATCAGAAGCGTCTGACTTTAAAGCTCTAATATAAACCCCAAGCTAAAATGCCACTATTGGAATTTCAGTTCCTCTCTACCTTTGTTCTCTCAGTACAGAAGATGATCAGAAACCTGGAGGTAGATTTAGGGTTACGGAAAGGATGTTGGTCTTTTTGGATATACTTTGAATAACATAACGCTAAACAAAATTCTGGCTCTGTCAGTTATTAGATATGTTATCCTGCACTTCTCTAAATCCTAGTGTCTTTATTTATAAAAAGGGGATTATAGTGCATGATTTGTGTGTTTATTACCAAAATTACATATGTTAATGCATATGAAACTCTTAGCAAATAACTCTCCTGTTAGCATCAAACCTGATAAACAAGTATTCATTTATTTTTTTTCCTTCTCAGATGGCTCCATACCAACTGGACAGTCTTTGGGATATACAGGAGTCTTTTGAATTTGGGAATGACTTGGAGGATCAAGAAATCTCACAGTTTATATTCTTCATTTTAGTGAACACTTTCTCGTTTTTAGATGCCAAATATTAGTTTCTTGTGAGGCTTCTCCTGATTCTTTAAGCAAAGTAAGTCTTGGCTTTCTCTGTGTCCTAGGGATTGTAATAACTATTCCCATGCTAGTCTTCCTTACCAGACTAGATTGTTGAAAAAGAGCACATAGATTATGTGTTTTAGTCCCATTACCTAGCACATAATATATGCTTAATAAGTGAATGAATGAACTCCTTACAGCACTTATGTTTGCTTTGAGATTTTTTACAATAGTTTTGACAATCTATAACTGAACAGTAAATTTGAGAATCTCAAATTTTAATATTCTTAAATTCTGTTAAGTGTTAAAAGATAAACGTAGAGACTTTTAAATCTACACTAAGAGAAGTATCTGGATTTCTACACTAAGAAATCCGGATACTTCTAATTGTAAAAGACCCACATAAAGTGCTTTACCATGAAATCAACTTCATGTAAATTATTAAATGAGGACTCTTCCATTCAGCCAATCTAGAATCTGCTAAAGCAGGATGGTATACCATTTACTCTACCCATTGTAATTTGATAGGACGTACTATAGGACAAAAGGGTGAGATACAATTGATAGAAAGTGAGCTGATTCTGAGTGGCGAGCACATAATGAGACGTATGACAATGTAATGTAGAATTGTACATCTGAAAACAATGTAATTAATATTAGTTAATGTCACCCCAATAAATTTAACCAAAAGGAAAAATAAAAATAAAAACAAAAACAAAACAAACAAACAAACAAACAAAGAGGAAATATTTTTTATTCAGGATATTAGAAGCATCAAGGACCAGTGGCCTCCAAATACGTCCTTTGGAGAGAAGATACACTAGGTGTATTATCTCTAACCATATCTTATATCCTCACCTGGTGTTCACCCTTGAGCATAAGCTCAAGTGTAATAACAGTGGGGCCAAAATATGCTGGTCAGTCTAAACATAAAGGAATTATTTGACAAATTTCTTCCTTTATTTGGGCTTTATATCTAGAAGCAGCATATGAATACTTTGATCCCTTAAATAAGTCATGTCTTAAAGCTAAAGTAACAGATTAACTTGGGGAAATTGGTACTTCTGACTTCATTAGAAAACAAACTAAAGGCATTTAATAACAACTAGTGATTAATATTAAGAAAAATAAATTAAAATGTAACACTGAGCTTCAATTTTCAATATAATATAAGTAAAAGGATTGTTAATTATTGTGGCTAAGTGATCAATGCAAAATGCCAAGCAGACGATTTATTTCCTAGAATTCTTTTGGGAGTAAATTACTTGCTTTTGCTTTCTTCATTGACAGTTAATCTATTTTGTATGACTTAGACTTGAAGGAGTGATAAAAATAAATTTGCTTTTAACAATTTTGTTCATATGAAGTACATATTAGAACAGTTTCAAAAGAACAGTTGTTTTTCTGTCAGATGGTTAAGATTCTATTCATTTTTGTTTAAAAATTGGCACCAATTAATAACACATAATTGGTAACACTTAATTTAAAAGTTCAAATATTGACTTTCTAAACTAGAAATGATGGAAAATAAGGGAGATTACTTTTTGCTTTTAACGCAAAAATTTCTTAAGTTCAAAAGACTTAAGCATACAGATAAATATTATTTTGAATTCGGGAGTAAAACTTATCATTGAAAATGATATATTTTGGTAGCAATATTAATAGAAACTCTAGTGTAGCAAATTAAGGAAGCAAGAAAATGTCTAGGGCAGGGGAAGCCAGGATGGTTCAGCGGGTTAAGCTCTCACTTTGCAGTCGCAGATACTGAGGATCGAATCCCTGCCCCAGCCCGTGTGGGCCCATATACTGAACTGGGGTGTGCTTTCCATGTGGGAGGCTCCCAGTTTGGTTCTCACCCCCTGGTTTGGCCCCCGGCTCAAAGGGGCGTGTCTCCCATGTGGGAGGCCCCCAACTCAGTTCCTGCCCTGCGCAGCAGTGGCCCAGTTCTGTGGAACAAAACCATGTCAAAAGCTGATGACATACAACTATGGAGACTGCTCTGGGCCCTCCCTCCCCTGTCTGTCTCTCTCTGTCTCTGTTGAAAACAATAAAATAAATCTTAAAACAAAAAAAGTCTAGGGCAGCTCCATTATCATAAGAACTTAGGTTACTATGCCACCATAGCTTTTAACTTCTATCTTCACCTCTTTGTCCAAGAGGGCTGTGGGATATCCAGCTATATTTTCTAGATTTTATTCTGAAATGAGGAGGGTAGGTGGAATGGGGCAATGTTGCAATCTGCTTTTCCTATAGGAAACATTTTTAAAAGTCTGCTCATATACCATTTACCAAAACTTACTTACATGGGTCACATGGTTTTTAACTTCCATTACTGGGGAGAGGAAAGTGGAGGAATGGAATTAAAAGTCATTGACACAGTTATAATAATTTAAACTGTAGACTGGTCATAGTAAAGGGAAAAACTATAGATATTTCTAAGAGTTTATTATGTACCAAGAATTAGACAAAGTGCTTTACATGCTTTTTCTTTTTTTTCCATTTAAGGGTTAAAACAACTATAAGCAAATGAGGAAATGAGGCTCAGCGATCTTGGCAAGGTTGTAAGACAATGGTAGTACCAGACCTTAACTCAGATTATTCCACATGTTATTGCTTTGCTAAAGTAAGAATAGATGAGTAAAGCAGAATCGAGAGCATATATAATAATTTAATATGATCAGGGTGTCATTTAATTTATTAGGGATAAAAGAGTATAGAATTTATGATACAAGGATAATCGGTTTATTGTTTAGGAAAAGGCCAAGTTAGCTTTTCAACTCATACCATATAGTAAGATTAATTTTGTATGAGGTTGAAAAACCAAAACTATAAAACACTTAAGTAAAATATGTAAATATATCTAATCCATACTGACTCAGCAAGAAACTACTTCTGATCATATATGTGAGAAATATAATGCAAATGAAAAAATTGAGTTGACCTTAATAATCAGTGTGCAGAACAGAAAGAAAAAAAGTGAAGAAAAACTAGCAAAAAAAAATTAAAACCAAGGAAGCTAGGATGACTCAGTGGGTTAAGTGCTCACTTTGCAGCCCCAGGGTCCTAGGATCGAGTTCCAGCCCTGGCCCATGCAGACCCATATGCTGAACTGAGGTGAGCTTCCCATGTGGGAGGCCCCCGGTTCGGCCCCCATCTTGCAGGGGCATGCCTCCCATGCAGAAGGCCCCTGGACTGGTTCCCACCCTGCACAGCCCACACCCATTTGTGTGAAAAAAAAACCATGCTGAAAACTAATGATGTACAGCTATGTTGACTGCTCTGGGCCATCCCCCTTCTCTCTGTCTTTCTCTGTCTTTGTCTCTCTATCAAATACAATATAATAAATATTTACAAAAAAAAAAAAGAAAGAAAGAAATTTTAAACCAACAGAATAGTCAGAACACATTTTTGATTTGATACATAAAAACTTCATTCAGATCGGAGCACACAAATAAATACTGGCAAAAATCATGAACAATAAGAAAAGATAAAAATAAATAAATACTATAATAACCACAGGAACATATCAAACATGAAAAAATGTCCTGCTGTTTTTCACCTTTCAAAAATTAACTAAATTAAAAAACTAATTTTTTTAAAGATTTATTTTTATTGTTTTTGACAGAGAGAGAGAGATACAGAGACAGAGATAGAGAGAAGGGGGAGGGCCCAGAACACTCTACATAGTTGCACATCATTGTTTTTTCCACATAGCTTCATTCTACAGGTGGGTGTGGGGCTGCACAGGGCAGGAACTGGACTAGGGTCTCACCCCAGTAAGAACCGAACTGGGGGCACTCCCAAGCTCAGCATATGGGTCTGCACGGTCTAGGACCAGGATTCAATCCTCGGTCCCCGTGGCTGCAAAGCGAGCACTTAACTCACTGAGCTACCCAGGCTTCCCCAAAAAGCTAATCTTGATTAGGTTGAAATCTTCTTCTATTTCAAAAGGACTATTCTAAAAATGCATTGAAGAGCATGCCTCAAACCTCCTTGAAGAAACCATACATTTGACCCCAAACCTTGACACTTTAATGCTTCTTCATGAGTCTATTCTAAGGATATAGTGAGAAATATGTTTAAATATTTATTTCCAACTGTGTGTATCAAGCATTGTTTATAGTCAGAGACATTATAAGAATGCATGTATTGTATGTTTGCAATATATACAGTATAATATGGGCAAGATTATAGTCTACAGAGCCAGAAATTGAGCTCTGCTGCTTACTAACTATGAGACTTTGAGTATCTAACCTCTCTGAGTCTCTATTTCCCCAGCTGTAAAAAAATAATAATAATAATATCTACCTCATGATTATTCATTGAAAGTAAAATATTGATATGTATAACAATACTTAGAGTAGTAATTATTATAAAGAAAGAAATATTGTTTCAAATATTGTAATCATCATTAATATTTTATGGTGATGATTATTATAGTATATGTATAGAATGTACTTTCATTCAGCCAAAAAAAATATGTTCTTAAATAAAGTTGAATGACATGAAATAGCTCTAATAAAATGTTCAGAAAAATATATACAATTTATAAAAATATTATTTTTTAAATTTCAATAAACAAGTTATATTTGTAGATTAAAGACTGAGAGAAAACTTATGAAATGTGAACAGTGGTTATCCCAGGGGCTGGTAGAAAGATGAGTGGTGGAATTCACCGTATCAATAGACTAAAGAAAAAAATCTCAGTCATCTCAATAGATACAGAACATGTATTTGGTAAAAATCAACATCCATTCATCATAATAACTTTCAGCAAACTAGGAATAAAAGGAAAATTCTTCAACCTTATATATTGCATTTAATGAAAAAATGTACAATTAAGATCATACTTTATGGTGAAATACTGAACTGTTTTTCTCCCTCAGAGTGAGAATGAAGCAAAAATGTCTGCTCTTACCACTTCCATTCAGCATTACTCTGAAAGTGATAGATGGCACAATAGTGCAAGAAAATTCTATTAAAGGCAAACAGAATAGATGGAGAGATGAGACTCTCCTGTTTTACAGATAATGTGATTTTCTATGTAGAAAATTTTAAATAATTTATATAAAAATACTACTATATCTATTGGGTTTAGCAGAGTTGCAGTATATATAGCCAACATATAAAAAATACTCTACTTATTTCTGTATGCTATCTATAAATAATTGCAAATTGTAATTCTTAGAACCTTTCATTTAAAATTGAACCTCAAAAAGGAACCATTTCAGGATGCATCTAATAAAGTGTGTAAAATTATTATGCTGAAAACTATAAAATATTGAGAGAAGTCCAAAAAAGTCCCAAATAAATGATGAGATATACCAAACTCAGTAATTGGAAGACTAAATATTGTTGTATATGTCAACTCCATTCTAAATTTATCTATAAAATCAAAAAATCCAACAAAACTATCAGAGAAACTTTTTGAAAGAATTAACACGCTAATTCTATAATTTATATGGAAAAGTAAAGGACATATAATAGGCAAAACAAAAGAACAAAGAAGTTGGAGAACTCATACCACCTGATTTTAGAGTTTACTATAAAGCTTAAATAATGAACACAGTATGGTGTTAGTAAAGGATAGACATATATATCAGTGGAACAGAACACAGAACCTAGACACATCAATAATTACATGGTCAACTGATTTCCTACAAATGTACTAAAGCAATCAAATGATAGTGTTTTCAACAAATGTTGCTAGAACAATTTGACATCCATATACAAGAATATGAATTCTGATCCACACATCATATCATTTATAAAAAATTAACCCAAAATGGATCATAGACCTAATTGTGAAACCTAAAACTACAGAACTTCTAACAGAAATCATAAAAAGACACTTTATAGTGGTAACTTAGGCAAAGTTTAATTTTGTTTTTCTTTGCTTTTTAATGGGAGGCAAACACAAAAAAAGAACCATAAAAGAAAATATTGATAAATTTAACTTTGTTGGAATTTAAAAGTTGTCCTCTTTGCAAGTCACTAAAAAAAAAAAAAAGGCAAGTTCTATACTTGGAGAAAAGTTAGCAAAACTTAAATTCAATAGGGACTTATATTCAGAACATATGAACAACTGGCTATTCAATAATAAAAAACATAAAAAATAATGGGGATGCCAGGATAGCTCAGCAGGTTGATCACTTGCCTTGCAACTGTGAGGTCCAGGGATTGAATCCATCCTAGGCCTGTGAATACCCATATACTGAACTGTTTGGAGCCCACTGTGCATGGCCCACACTTACCTGTGTGAAATGAAACTGTGTCACAACTAATTACACAACTACGAAAACTGCTCTGGGCCCTCTTCCCTTGTCTCTCTCTCTCTCTCTCTCTCTCTCTCTCTCTCTCTCTCTCTCTCTCTCTCTCTCTCTCTCTCTCTCTCATACCTTCTTTCAAACATTAAAATAAATCTTTTAAAAATAAATAAATAAGTAGGCTGATGATTTCAATAAACATTTTATTGCAAAAAGATATGGATATCAAATAATCACACAAAAAAAGTGTTTTTAATAATAAATAAGAATAATAAATAACAAAATAAATAGTAGAAAAATCCAAACAAAAAACTGAAGATACCAAAGCTAATGTATTTGAATGGGTATATTTAAAACAAAATGGTAATATAACATGTTATGGAGCAGCTACAGACACCCATATACACTGTTGATTGCAAATGCACAATGCTACAGTCTCTTTGGATAACTGGTAGTTTCATCAAAAGTTAAGCCCACACTTACATTATGACTCAGCAATGCTCCTACTAGATATTTATCCAAAAGAAATGAAAGCATATGTTCACATGTAAATGTTTATGCAAACATTTATAACAGCTCTGGTCAAAATATCTAAAAAATGGAAATAATTCAAATTCCATTAACTAATGAATACATAAACAAATTGTGCTATAATTATACTCATCATATGGAGTATAAAAATCCATAAAAGGAATTGTCCAACCAACATACCAAACACTATGGGTGAAACTCAAAAGCACTATCCAAGTGAAAGAAGCCAGACTGAAAAGGCAAAATACTGCGTAATTTTATTATATGACTTTCTGAACAAAGGCAAAATGATAGGTGTAAGAAACAAGCCAGGGATTGCCAGGAGGTGAGAGCAGACTGAGAAATTAGCTACAAAATCAAAGGAACTCCTAAATAATGAAAATATTTTATATATTGATGGTAGTTATGATTACTTGACTGCATACACAAGAACTAGACACCTAAAAAGGAGTTACTTTTAGTGTATGGCAATTATACCTCAATAAAACTGACTTAAAAGGAGTATAAGAAGACAGAAACAGTGACTAAGGAAGGCTTCCGATTGTCATAGTCTCCTAGGACCTCAGTAACACCTGAACTCCTTTTGGTAATTATCTCATGCTTTTTCAAAGATGTCTCCCACTTCCACTGATAAAAGTATTGGGGATAATGGGTTAGTAAGTAAAGAGAGGTTTAGTGAGTTTTAGGTTCCTAGCATTTGAAATAGATATTTTAATCTCCTCCACCATAAA
>PVKE010053496.1:0-10030 GCA_004027555.1 Craseonycteris thonglongyai | reverse complement strand
TGAGTAGTATTCCATTGTGTAAAATATACCACAACTTCTTTATCCAGTCATCTATGAAAGGACATGTTGTTTGTTTCCTTGACTTGGCCACCATTAACAGTGCTGCGATGAACACTGGGGTACATCTATCTTTGTGAATTAAGGTTTTCAGGTTTTTTGGGTAGATGCCCAGTAGAGGAATGGCTGGGTCATATGGTAACTCTATTCCTAGTTTTTTGAGGAATCTCCACACAGCCTTCCATAGTGGTTGTACCAGTTTACATTCCCACCAGCAGTGTATGAGGGTTCCTTTTTCTCCACAGCCTCTCCAGCACTTGTCTTGTTGATTATAGCCATTCTAACAGGTGTAAGATGGTATCTCATTGTGGTTTATATTTGCATCTCCCTAATTGCTAGTGAAATTGAGCATTTTTTCATATATCTGTTGGCCATTTGAATGTCTTCATGAGAAAAGTGTCTGTTTAGGTACTTGACAATTTTATATTCCTGTATTTCTTCGCTTGCACTACCTTTTTCCCAGAGTAGAACACATTCTGGGTTGAACACGTTCAACAGTGTGTGTGTGTGTGTGTGTGTGTGTGTGTGTGTGTGTGTCCACTAAGAAAATGGGTTGAATGAGTAAGTGAATGTAATCAAGGTAGGCTTTGGTAGGGATTATGAATCCTCTATTTTAAAGTGTTGTGTCCTACATCTTCTCAAGAACTCCTTACCTTTATGTCTGTTTCTAGTTCATGATGGTCACAGTTTGTTAAAATACAAGGCCACAGTGCCTTTTTTAAAAATACAATAAGATAGCTAAGTCAGTAAGTAAAATGAATGCCTAGTATCTTAAAAGGAGAAATAATTGTATTATCAAAGCATTTCAAAAGCAGAATACAGATATTTTTGAGTATATATCACAGAAAACTTTTCAAAATATTTGATCAGGAGGTGTCTTTGTGGCTCTCAATTGATGTAGCATTAAGACTTTAGTGAAAATTTTACCAAACGCATTTATCAAAATGGGGTTTTCTTCATTTTCTTTGCCGAAAAATGCCGTTATTTTAACACTGAGTATGTAACAAATTCATCTGCTTGGATATTTAAAGATATTTACATAAACCTGTCCTACAACTCAAAACTAAAATCATGTGTATCTCAAGATCTATTCCTAGTCCAAACCCATCTGAACTAAGCCTGGAGGATAGAATAATAAAACCAAATGGTACTACAGAGATTCTAAAGGTACTCTTTTTTGATGCTATATATGTTTTCCGTATCCATAAGGCAGATGATGCTTTGCTGCATGTTACTGGGTGAATAGGAGCTGCATTATTTTAGTTGCTGGAGTAGCATAGTGCTAAGAACATCTGCTTCTTATAGTGTCAGGCTTTCATCTGTTAGCTCTTTGTTTGGAAATGAAGTCACTAGAATAAGAGTTCAGATTCAGGGTGAGGCTATACCATAAAGTTTTGAACATCCAGATCCTGAGTAATAAGATAAAAATAGTTTGTGATACAAAAGCTTTATTGCCACGTAAGCTTTTAGCCAAAATTAAAGAGTAATTTCACAATTCTAAACCTTATATACACTTGTTATAACTTTCTTGAACTTATATTATTTGAGTGGATGGACTCTCTCCTTAGCTTTAAGATAAAAATATGAGAGTTAACTTTGGAGTATACCTAATCTCTGTATTTACTATGAAACAGAGGCAGTCTTCAGATGAGTTATGCACAACACTTATGTCAACCTTGTTATTATACTGAAAGTGCAGATCCCACTTTTTTCTTTTTTTTAATTGCTTGAGAAAAGGTGAGAAAAATAGAGAGAGAGAGAGAGAGAGAGAGAGAAGGAAGGAGATCTCAGAGCAGCCTCCATAGTTGTACATCATTAGTTGTGACATGGTTTCATTCCACACAGGTGGATGTGGGCTGTGTGGGGCAGGAACCCAACTGGGGGCCTCCTGAATGGTAGGCGAGAACCTTTGCCACTGAGCCATCTCAGTGGTTACCGGTTGTACCACAGTTCAGCATGGGGTTTGCAGGGCCCAGGGCCAGGATTCGATCCCTGGATCTAGCAGTTGCAAGGCAAGGGCTCAACCTGATGAGCTATCTTGGCATCACCCGGATCCTACTTTTTTCACAGTAAAAAATATTTTAGCCATATGCTCAGGAAACAACACCTTGTATAGACTTCTGTCAAAATGAGTTTTAAACTGTGAAAAATATGTCATAACAATAATTTTTAAAAATTAATTTCACATGTACATAGTAACTCAACTAAGGTCATAAATGTATCTCTTAGAGGACTGCAATAAGCAAATTCAAGTAATATTTTTACAACAAATGTTGATATATGAGTGAATGTTTAAATTACATTTAAAATAGTTTACATGAAGTACTTGACACTACAAATTTATATGACGAAGATTTTCCATGTAGAACATTTATCTTAATAAAAATTACCATTCATTTTATATGAGTGTGTCCAAATAAGGTTTTACTGTGAGGTTTGATTAAAAAATATATGGTGCATATTAAAATTAAAAAAAGTATTGCCATTAATGCCCCTCAAAATAATCCCCCTCATTTGCAACACACTTATTCCATCATTCTTGCCATTTTTGGAAGCGGTTCTGGAAGTCCTCTTTTGTGAGTGTCTTTAGTCGTGCTAGCATGGTTTCCTGGATGTCCTGAATTCATTCTAAACGTTTATCTTTTGTGATTGTTTTGACTTTGGGAAAGAGTGAATAAGGTGGATGAGGACAGACTGTAATGTTTTATTTTTTAAGATTTACTTTATTGTTTTTGCACAGAGAGACAGAGATAGAGAGAGACAGAGAGAATGGCGAGGGCCCAGAGCAGTCTCTATAGTTGCATGTCATCAGTTATTGACATAGTTTCACTCCACAGGTGGGCAGGGGGCCTCACATGTCAGGAACCGGCCAGGGACCACCCACATGGGACATTCATCCCAGTGGGAACTGAACTGGAAGCCTCCTGCATGAGAAGCACACCCCAGTTCAGCATATTGGTCCACATGGGCCGGGACCCGGACTTGATCCTTGGACCCCAGGACTAAAATAGAGCACTTAATCCACAACATCACTGCCATCCCAGCATCTCCCTGTAATGTTTTTATTTAACAGAAATCAGCCTACTAGAAGCTATATGTGAGAGTTTATCAATTTGACCTCAAAGGCCAAGGAAGTAAAAGCAAAAACAAATGAATGGGACGATATCAAACTAAAAGTCTTCTGCTCAGCCAAAAACCCCATCAAAACCACAGAGACAACCAACTGAAAATGTTTGCAAACAACACTTTTGATGAGGGACTACCCTCCAAAATATTAAAGAACTCACACCATTCAACAACAAAGAAATAAACAACCCAGTTAAAAAATGAACAGAGGACCTGAACAGACACTTCTCCTAGGAAGCCATAGAAAAATCTAACAGCTGTATGAAAAAATTCTCACCTTCACTAGCTGTCAGAGAAGTGCACATCAAAACCACATGAGATGCCACCTCACACCTGTTAGAATGGCTGTAATCAACAAGACAAGGGATAACAAGTGCTGGAGAGGCTGTGGACAAAAAGGAGCCCTCATACACTGCTGATGGGAATGCAAACTGGTACAAACACTGTGGAAGACAGTACGGAGGTTCCTCAAAAAATTAATAGGGTTACCATAAGTCCCAGCAGTCCCTCTCCTGGGTATTTACCCCTCACATGTGAAAACCTTAGTCTGCAAAGACATATGTACCCTGACGTTCATTGCAGCATGAGTCACAGCGGCCAAACCATGAAAACAAGCAAGGTGTTCCCTGATAGACGATTGGACAGAGAAGTTGTACTACATTTACACAATGAATATGACTCAGCCATAAGAATAGATGAAATACTGCCATTTGTGACAACATGGACGGACCTTGACAATACGCTAAGTGAAGTAAGCCAGACAGAAAAACCAAGAACCCCATGACTTACTCATATGTAGAATATAACACTGAAAGGAACAAAAAAAAACCCCACAAAAACTCATGGACACAGTCAGTAGTGGTTACTGGAGGGTAAGGGGGTAGGGATGGGGGAGGAGGGGCAGGACATCAACTATTTGGTGATGGAAGGAGAACTGACTCTGTGTGGTGAACACACAAAGCAACCAATACATTGATCGTGTGTTATAGAATTGTACAGCTAGAACCTACGTAATTTTACCGAGCAATATCACCCCAATAAACTTAGTTTAAAAAAAGACTGAGTTAATTATGGCAAGATCTTAATGAGACAGGAATGTGGTAACTGTATTTAAGTCTTAGTTACCGATGTTATCACCAGATTTGCATATCTAATTCCATAAGGAAAGTCTTCAGTTTTACTTTGCAGGTTATTTTGCTCATTTATTTTTAAAATTCATCTTAAACAAATACAAGTACTTTACTCATTTTAGGATTTTACATTCCAAGTTTTGGTCCTTCTTACTGGAAGCTTTAAATCTGAATCTGTGTTGTACGTATTCTTGTTCCTGATGATCCTCCATGTCCAAGTTCACATGGCCACCATGAACCAGTTGCTGAAGCTCCAGGGGCATGTCTCCTTTAAAAAGAAGAAAAATGTTTTGTCAACTTTTGAAAAAATGAATTTATACTGTTGAAATTACTACAGTCAAGTTGTGAGCTATTATATACTGGAACACAGCAACTTTTTGCTTAAATTATAATAGGAAAACTTCTATGATGATTGATTAGTCTCTGCAGAGATTTCTTTCTTAAAGTTGCATCAGATTATTCCTTAGTGATTTTCAACATAGGGTTTTTGTTTGTCATAGTGACCTTGGAGTGCTTCCAACATTCAGAAAGCCAAATTTTAAAACAGAAGTCATATCTAAATTAGCACCAGAAAATTTCTACGAGGACATAATAGCTGATGCAGATATTTCTTTCTAAACTCCATGGAGGGGTGTTTGGACCGCGGTGTGAGCCTTAGTGCTGCTGCTCAGTCAGGGCAGGAGATGAGAGACGCCTGCTCAACCTCGGCAACCTCAGCTTGTACCACGCAGGCTCGTCTGGGCTTCCATAGGACCACTGACGGTCCTGCCAGAAAATCAGTGCTGACAACACTGGGTAACGTCTGAGCCTACAACCTAAGGCTTAGGCCTGATCTTGCACGTAAGCAGAAGCTCAAAATACGTTTTCATGTACTGTATTAGGATGCTTTGGAATTTCTATTTTCCATATAAACTGAGGGAGGATTGCACCTTGTTTTCTTCGGAACTTTACCAAGTCCCTCACTGCTATGCCATTTATGGTAATGAAGTTGCCAAATTCAAATACCTCATCATTCTGTTTTTATGTGTCACATTTATATGACAAGTGCTAGACTGCACAATGGTGCAGACTATCTGACTACTTATTACATCTTCTGATGTGTTCATACCCAGGCACTTATAAATTGAATGTGCATAACCTTATGATACATAACTTTCTTTTATTCCTTCAACATTTTGAAGTTAAACTTTATCTTTTTTGGAAACAAGAATGATTATAAATTACATCTATGAGTTCTTTCAGCACAGTGAAGGTGGTGTCACATAATGCTTGTTATAAAAACAGGACAATAGTTGTATACAGTTGACAACCACTGACAGTCATTTTTTTCAGTCTTTGCTAAAATTGTTCTTGATCATAATTTGTACTTGAAAATATGGTACAGCTCAAATTAATAAAAACATATTTAGTATATTCTAATTGTGTGACTAGTAACAGAGTTTATGGATTATTTTCATTTAATAATTAAGTGTTGACCTGTGTTATAGTACGTACATTCATCATCAGTATGTTCTTTGCTTCCACCTTCCTGAATTAAGCATCAGTTTCAACAGCAACTTTGATCATCACTGAGCAGATGAACACTTCCTCCACTCTGCCGCTGCCAGCCACAGGACTGACTTAGACTGTGACATCCTTGTCTTGTCTACTCACCACACACTGCCTCCCAGCACAGCTTCCCACCTTTCCCAAGGACTCAGCATGCTGTTCACAGCAGTATCCTTGAAAAATTCAAATTCAAAACTCTTTCTTGTGTTCAAACATACTTTTCCTTCAGAGTTTGTTAACTACTTTAACTCGAATGTGTTTCATCTTCACTCTGCTTCAGCCTCTCTCCTTGGACATATTTCACCACTTGGAAAAGTCCCATCTTTGTTCCTGGAAGGAGTATAGCCTCCTAGTCCAGTCCCTTCACTGCTGATTACATCTCCCAGCTCATCACCAACATCTCATCAAAATAGCCCCTCCTTGGGGATGTTGGGATTTTTCAGCAGATTGAGTGCTTGTCTTGCAGCCCCGGGGTCCAAGGATTGAATCCTGGCCCCATCCCGTGTGGACACATATGCTGAGCTGGGGTGTGCCCCCAGTTTGGTTCTCATCAGGGTGAGACCCTGGCCTGGTTCCTACCCTGCACAGCCATGTCCCCACTTGTAGAATGAAACTATGTAGAAAACTCATGATGTGCAACTATGGAGACTTCTCTGGGCCCTCCCCCTTCTCTCTGTCTCTCTCTGTCAAAAACAATAAAAATAAATCTTAAAAACAAATCCCCATCCTGTAGCAAGAAGAGCTAGTGAAGTACGATGTTTAGATGGTCAGAGTACCATGTTTCTGATTTACTTTCACAAATTATAGCTTAAAACTCACCTTTTGAAATTCTCTGACAGCAGTGATGCCACTTTAAAAGATTTCTAACATGAGTTGCTGCAGTTCAGGCACACCTGCGATGAGAGTCACCCTTCCAACAGTAAGTGGACAGTGGGCTTAGTGGAAGAGCAGCTACACGCTAATCAATGGACTGAATATTACACTAAGATGTTTCTCCTCAGAGTTGGGAGCATAACTTCATCAGATTTTAAAAGGAGCCAATGTCTACTGCCCCCGCAACCCCGACAGTGGAGAGCCAGAGACTTACAGATACTACTACGTCCTTATATGAGTGCTGTCCAGAAACAATCCAGTTATAAATGCTTCTAGTTTTCATATGACATGGCTCGCTCCTTAAAAGTACCCTTCCTCCCAAGAACCACTTACATAATATAAATAATAAAAATCAATAGTGCATTATTGAGTAACAACCTGTTATAAAGAGTACCCCCCTAAGTGACAAAGAGAATATAAATCATACATCTGACCCTCTCTTAACAGACTCCAGAAAGTGAGCATTTGTTGGGTCATTGTAAATTCTCAATTCTCCAATATCTAAACTGAAACTACTGCTGCACAATTTAAGCAAAATATGAATGTTTTGAACATAGAGAAAAAAAAAAGTAAAATACAAAAATCCATCTGCATCAAACCATTTTGTTTCAATTGTGATATTCCACAATACTAAACCATTTAATTAATTTAAAATAATAGTTATGTATCTCTAAGTGCAAGTCACAACTTGGATACAAAATTTGAGACTGAAGACTTACACATTAGTCCTTTTAATCCATGTTTCACGAAGTAACAAAACAATGAGAGATTATATTATCAATTTTTTAATTTTCAAAGTAACTAGAGGCAAATATCTATGCCTTTCCATTTGAACCACTGTACCTACATCTTGTAGCTCATTTTCTCCATGGATATATTCAGACCAGTTACCAAAGGAATTACCCAATCTGTAGCCTCCACCTGTAAATGACTAAAATACTAACAAGGGAGCCAAAACTCCACAAGGCTTATGAAACAAAATGTTACAATAATGTATGATATTTTAAAACTAGGTCAACTGTGATTAGCCAAACTGGTTTGTGTTTTGCTAGAAAATCTTATATTAAAATGAAAGTCTTATGTTATAGAGAAGTGTATTCAAGTAAAAAATTATGTTTCTTCCCCTAAAAACATCAGTGATTCTGGAGCTGAAAATTTAAGCCTATCTTTTTTTTTTTTTTTAGATTTGTTTTTATTGTTTGAGAGAAGGTGACAGAGAGAAGGAGAGAGAGAGAAGAGGGAGGGCACAGAGCCCTGTCCATGGCTGTACATCATTAGTTGTGACATGGTTTCATTTCACACAGGTGGATGTGGGGCTGCGTGGGGTGGGAACTGAACTGGGGGCCTCCCATATGGGAGGTGAGAACCTTCATTGCCATTTGCATTTCAGCACACACAAATTTGTTCCCTGGACCTCATGGTTGCAAGGCAAGTGCTCAACCTCCTGGGCTATCTCAGTATCTCCAATTTTTAATCAATCTTAAATAAAGAAATATTTATATACTGAAATATGTATTTTTAAGCCTAAATAGATTTTACAAAGCCACAAGTATTTTATGACAAGTCTTATAGGAAAAATTATGATGTTTAACTCATATTTCACATAGTAAATAAGAGATTCACAGAATGTGTTATTTTTAAGGGATTGGTTATAAATGTTTTCTTTAAGATTTATTTTTATTATTTTCAACAGAGAGACAGAGACAGACAAAGAGAAAGGGGAGAGCCCAGAGTAGTCTCTATAGTTGTACATTAGTTTTTGATATAGTTTTGTTCAAACGGGGGGCATTAGGGTGCTCAGAGCTGGAACTGGGCCAGAGGCCTCTTGCACACCAGGAACACCCCCAAGAGCTGGATGCTTCCAACCTGGGAAGCTTGCCCCAGTGAGAACTGAACTGGAGGCACACCTCAGCTCAGCATATGGGTCCACACTGTCCGGGGCCAAGATTTGATCCTCAGACCCCGGGGCTGCAAGACGAGAGCTCAACCTGCTGAGCCATCTGGCATCCCTTGATTATAAATGTTGAGTGCTCCCATTTCTTCACTCAAATTAGAGTCCTCTAACCACATCCTTACCTTTATTAAGAAAGTGAGGTCAGCACCTTGGGTTTCTGGGTAAATCTCTCTCCAGTAGCTCTAGAGCATTGTGAAATCTCCTTTTCTATATTTCACGCTACCTTACACTGATTTATTACCCATTGAGAATGTTCTGAGGGAGAGCAAGATGGCGACATGAGAGGAGAACCCAGACACCTACCTGGGAAGGGACTTATGAACAAAAAGGAACCCACTGGGGAAACCCTGAGAAGCACCCTCAACTGAGAGAACCACACAACGCAGAACAACACACAAAGGTTAGAGGAAAAAGGGGAGAGCGGGAGAGGGAGGGAGAAGGAGCAGTTCAGGGACAGGAACGGAGCTCGGAGCGCGGCCCGGGGCTGGCAAACACAAAGGGGGATTGGGGGACTACAGCCAAAGTGGAGCTAGACCCAGGGCGGGCTGGAAGCCGAGACCTAGGGAGCGTGGACGCCCCACAGGAATGTGGACAATTTAACATCCGAACTCAAGGGACATCACGCGGTGCCCTAATCAGATCACAGAGCCTAAAGTGGAACAGGGACTGTGGGGCAGGGCGGCGGCACTTCCCGGCGGGCGGGGTGAGAGCAGGGCACCAGCCCACAGCAGCTCGGCACCCCTGATTCACAGAGGAGACACAGCTGAGCTCCAAAGGTTGTCTGTGAGGGAGCACCTTTTGAAGACAGGGCTCTTGGAGTGAGGGCAAGAAGTAAAATCGTGAGACAGGGTCAGAAGGGGTAGCAAATAAAGTTCCCAAGGCTTTCACTCTTTAGGAAGAGGAAAGAGATGGAGTACCACGTGGGGCCAATAAGGTTGAACTGTGGTGCAGGCAGGTGGGGCTTGGCAGAGGCTCAGCTGCAGCTGCTCTGCAAGGATGGTTGACAGAGAGTTGATTAGCCTGCTGTACCCCAGTTCACATGCACCTTGTTTCTCTCTGAAAGACACAGTACAAACTGACTAACACCTGACAGTGACATCCTGTATCGCATATTCAACATCTTGGTCTGTGGGCAAACCTTTCTTTCCTTCTGTTTTGTTTTGTTTTGTTTGTTTGTTTGTTTGGTTTTAGGCCAAACTTTGTCTCAGAACATTCTCTTTTTTTATATGACAAAATTATTATTTCTTTTTTTTTATTCTTTTTTTTAATTTATTGTTAAATTTGATGAGGTTACATTGGTTGGTAACAATTAGACAGTTTACAGATGTACAAGTCCACATCA
>PVKE010053495.1:0-10029 GCA_004027555.1 Craseonycteris thonglongyai | reverse complement strand
CCCAACCAATCACCTTTTGACATATACCCCGCCAAACAGATAGCCCTGCCCTCCTTTGTCCCTACAGTATATATGCCGCTGTAGCCGAAATAAAGTTTTGAGGCTTGATCAGAATCCTGTCTTGCCTCCATTTCTTTGTGTCTCCTGTCTCTTGTCCTTCATAGGTTCCCCCTCGGGCCGCGTTGTCGTGCCCCGCTGGTCGGGGCACAATTGCCCGGGCACATATTTCCTCTTTGACTCAGTCACTTTTTAATAGCATGTTGTTCAGTCTCCATGTATATGTGGGTGTCTCTGCACTTTTTCTTTTACAACTGATCTCTAGTTTCAACGTTTTGTGGTCGGAGAATACACTTGGTATGATTTGGATTCCCTTAAATTTGGTGAGGTTGAAGTTAAGTCCCAGGATATGGTCTATCCTTGAAAATGTTCCATGTGCACTAGAGTAAAATGTATAGCCCATTTGTTGTAGGATGGAATAACCTGTAAATGTCAATTATGTCCACTTTCTGCAATGTATCATTTAAAGCTGCAATCTCCTTATTTATTTTCTGCTTGGATGATCAGTCCAATGCTGTCAGGGGGTTTTTAAATCCCCAGTATAATTGTATTTTTGTCAAAATCTCCTTTTACTTCTGTTAGTAGTTGCTTTATAAATTTTGATGCTTCCTAATTGGAGGCATATATATTGATGAGTGTCATGTTTTGTTCCTTTTATCAAGATGTAATGTCCCTTTAATCAAGATGTAATAAAGACATCCTTATGTCTTATTATTTTTTTTGTCCTGATGTCTTTTTCATCAGTAATCAGTATGGCCACTCCAGCTTTTCTCTGACTGCCATTTGCCTGGAGTATTGTTTTCCATCCTTTTACCCTGAGTCTATGTCTGTCCCTGTGGCTGAGGTGTGTCTCTTGTAGGCAGCATACGGTTGGATTTTGTTTTTTAATCCAGTCTGCTACCCTGTGCCTCTTTATTGGTGAATTCAGTCCATTTACATTCAGGATGATGATTGATATATGAGGATATCCTGTATCCATTTCTTCTTTCCTTTTAATTTTTTTGTTATCCCAACTTTTCTCCATCTATTTTGATTTCTTGATTCAGGTCGAATAGCCTCCTTCAGTATTTCTTGGAGTGCCGGTTTTGAGCTGGAGAATTCCCTCAGCTTTTGTATATCTGAAAAGGCCTTAATTCCTCCTTCATATCTAAAGGTTAATTTTGCTGGATAGTTAATTCTTGGCTGAAAATTTCTCTCTTTTAATAATTTGAAGATTGGGCTCCACTCCCTCCTGGCTTGCAGAGTTTCTGCTGAGAAGTCTGGTGACAGTCTGATAGGTTTTCCTTTGAAAGTTATGTTTTGTTTTTCCCTGGCAGCCTTGAGGATTCTTTCTTTGTCTTTGGTTTTTGTCATCTTCAGAACAATGTGCCTTGGGGAAGATCTGCTAGGGTCTAGGTAGTTGGGGCTCCTGATTTCCGCTTGAATTTGTGGCAGAAGTTGTTTCCATAGGTTAGGAAAATTTTCATCCACTATTTGTTTTAGTAGACTCTGAGGAGATTTCATCTCGCTTCCTTCTGGTACCCCTATTATTCTAATATTGTTCTTTCTGATGGAGTCAGAGAGTTCTTGTAGGGCTCTTTCATTTCTCTTGATTCTCATTTCCCTTTCTTCTTCCCTCTGTGACATTTCCATGTTTGTATCTTCAATTTCACTTATCCTTTCCTCTAGCTGGTCAGCCCTGTTTTCCAATGTTGGTCAGTTCTTTTTTCAGCTCTCCTATGATCTTTCATTTCAAGGAGTTCCTTTTGGTTATGCTTTAACTTCCCAATTTTATTAGTAAAGTACTCATTTTGCTCATAAAATTTCTTGTTGAGGTCATTTAACTGTGTCTGGGTACTTTGCCAGCATTGAGTGTGGTCTCTGAGTGTCTTGATTATTGCAGCCCTGAATTCTGTTTCACTTAGATTTGATTCCAAGTGTGCAAGCTCTTTTACTAAAGAATGCCCCTGATCTTCTGGAGCGACTTTGGATTCTGAGGTATGCATTGTGTTGGATGTGTTACTTTTTGCTTTACGCATGAGTATGTTTTCTTCTGGGGGGTTGCCTATCAGATGGGCTTCTATTTATTTTTCTTTTGGGCTCATTTGTGGGTGGAGGAGATTTTGGGCGAAGGTTGGGGTAACAGACAGCTTCTGTGTCCTGGGGCACTTCAGGTTGCTGTCTTAGCTATTAGAAAGCAGGGTAGTAAGGGTGTGGCCGGGGTTGGGGGCATGTGAGTAGGAGTTAGGATGGGCCTGAGACACAATAGCAGATTCCTTTTTCAACAGGTGGGCTGGCAGTTCAGAGCAGGCAGGTCACAGGAGCTCTGGTCTTTCTCCCCTCTGCTTGTCTGCTTTTCCTTTAATCACGACTGTGAGCCGTGCCTGCAGCACGGCGGCACAAGTGTACCAGGACTTGGTAGAAGCCAGGTTGGCCACGCAGGAGGGGGTTCACCGCGGCCTGGTCAGGGGCGCACCCTAAGCCTGGTTGCGCACGCGGGTTTAGGCACCGCGGCAGTGAGGTTGGCAGCTGCTCATGCGCTCGGGCAGAGGGACCGTGGTGACTCGATCAGTCTAATTGTGGGCACTGGCTGCAGCTCCACGGCGGTCTGGTGGACGGGGCGCCAAAAGCCCTGGGCACATAGGCTGCAGCTTGGCCCGCAGCCACTCTAGGCCCGCAGCTCTGCTGAGACCACCGGAATCACTCAAAGCAAGTCTAATGCGGCTGTGTTCATTCAAGCCCCAGCCCTCACTCCAAGAGTCCTGTCTTCAAAAGGTGCTCCTCACAGTCAATCTCCTCTGTAAATCAGGGGTGCCGAGCTGCTGTGGGCTGGTACCCTGCTCTCACCCCGCCTGCTGGGAAGTGCAGCTACCTTGCTCCACAGTCCCTGTTCCACTTTAGGCTCCGTGATCTGATTAGGGCACCATGTGCTGTCCCTTGAGTTCAGTTGTTAAATTGTCCACAGTCTTGTGGGGCTTCCACGCTCCTTAGGTCTCTGCTTCCAGCCCGCCCTCAGTCTAGCTCCACTTTGACCATAGCCACCCAGTCCCCCTTTGTTTTTGCCAGCCCCGGGTCGTGCTCCGAGTCCCTGTCCCTGAACCGCTCTTCTCCTTCCCTCTCCCGCTCTCCCCTTTTGTCTCTAACCTTTGGGTGTTTTTCTGTGTTGTGTGGTTCTCTCAGTTGAGGGTGCTTCTCAGGGTTTCCCCTGTGGATTCCTTTTTGTTCATAAGTTTCTTCCCAGGAAGTTATTGGGGTTCTCCTCTCATGCCACCCTATTTCTCCTCCCTCGAAGTCAAGGTTCTTGACTGTTTCAATCTGACTTATCTTACTTAATATGATGATCTCAATGTCCATCCTTGTTGCTGCAAATAACAGTATTTCCTCTATTCTTATTGCTAATATTCCATTGTGTAAATGTCCCACAACTTCTTTATCCAGTCATCTATTAAAGTACACTTTGGTTGTTTCCATGACTTGGCCACTATGAATAGTGCTGGGATGATCATTGGGGTGCACATATCATTGTGCACTAAGGTTTTCAAGTTTTCTGGATAAATACCTAAAGAGGGGTTGTTAGGTCATATGGTAATTCTATTCTTAATTTTTAGAGAGACCTCTATACTGCCTTTCACAGTGGTAGTACCAATTTACATTCCCACCAGCAGTGTATGAGGGTTCCTTTTTCTCCACAGCCTCCGTAGCACTTGTTTTTCATTGTCTTATTGATTATGGCATCTTAACTGGTGTGAGGTGGTATTTCACTGTGGTTTTAATTTTCATTTCTCTAATTGCTAGTAAAGTTCAGCATTTTTCAATATATCTGGTTGGCTGTTTGTATGTCTTCATGGGAGAAGTGTGTTCAAGTCTTCTGTGCTTTTCTCAAATAGATCATTTGATTTTTTTGTTGAATTGTATGAGTTATTTATATATTGTAGATATCAGCCCTTTATCAAAGGCATTGTTTGGAAATATTTTCTCCTATTAAGTAGCTTTCCACTTTACTTTGTTGATGTTTTCCTTTGCTGTGCAGAAGCTTTTTAAAGTTTGATATAATCCCATTCATTTATTTTTGCTTTTACTTCCCTTGCCTTTGGGGTCAAGTTCATAAAAGTGCTCTCTGAGCCCAAGGTCTATAAGTTTAGTACCAATGCTTTCTTCAATGCACTTTATAGTTTTGGATCTTATGTGGAGGTGCTTAATCCACTTTGAGTTAATTTGGAATATAGTGACAGTTCACAGTCCAGATTAATTCTTTTGCATGTGGTTTTCCAATTTTCCCAGCCCCATTTACTGAAGAGACTTTCTTTGTTCCATTGTACATGGTTTGCTCCTTGGTAAAAAAGTTATCTGTCCATATATTTGTGGGTTTATTTCTAGGTTTTTGATTCTGTTCCATTGGCCTGTGTGTCTATTTTTCTGCCAAATAGCAAGTTGTTTTGATTATTTGCACTTTGTGGTATAGACTAAAGTCTAGGAGTGTGATGTGTCTAGGGTTTCCCTTTTTTTGTAGAATTGCTTTGGAAATTTGGGGTCTTTGGAGCTTCCATATGTATCTGATGATTTTTTTCTTTTTATCTATTTCTCAAAAGATGTGGAAATTTGGTGACAATTGCATGAAATATATATATTGCTTTGGATAATATGGTCATTTTAACTATGTTGATTCTTCCAATCCATGAACATGGAATGTCTTTCCATTTCTTTGTGACTTTTTCAATTTCTTTTATTAGTGTCTTATAGTTTTCAATGTATAAGTCCTTTATATTCTTTGTTAACTTTATTACTTTTTGCTGTGATTGCAAATGGTACAGTTTTTCTAATTTTTTTGAAGGTTCATTTTTCATTTCTAAAACTGCTATGGATTTTTGTACATTAATTTTGTATCCTACAACTTTACTGTATTCATTTATTATTTCTAATAGTTTTCTGAACATAGGTACTAAAATTATAGACCTTTGGTTCACAGACGGCTTACTGAACTTGATCCCAAAGGCAAGGGAAGTAAAAGCAATAATAAATGAATGGGACTATATCAAACTAAAAATTTCCTGGACAACAAAGGAAACCATCACAAAGTAAAGAGGCAACCAATTGAATGGAATAAAATATTTGCAAACAGTGCCTCTGATAAGGGGCTGATATCTAACACAGAGAATGAACTCATACAACACAACAACAAAATAACAAACAATCAAACTGAAAAAGGGCAGTAGAACTGAACTGACACTTTTCCCATGAAGACAAACAAATGGCCAACAGATATATAAAAAAATGCTCAATTTCTCTAGTTATTAAGGAAGTGCCAATAATTAAAACCACAATAAAATACCACCTCACACCTGTTAGAATGGCTATAAAACAAGACAAGGAATAACTGCTGGAGAGGCTGTGGAGAAAAAGGAACCCTCATACACTGCTGGTGGGAATGTAAATTAGTACAACCATTGTGGGAAGAAGTATGGATGTTCCTCAAAATATTAAGAATAGAATTATCATATGACCCAGCAATCCCTCTTCTGGGTATTACCCCAAAAGTTGAAAACCTTCGTAAACAAAGATATATGTACCCCAATGTTCACTGTAGCACTGTTCACAGTGGCCGAGTCATAGAAACAACCAAAATGTCCGTTCATAGACAAGAGGTTCTGGTACAATTACACAATGGAATATTACTCAACAATAAGAAAAGATGAAATGCTGTTATTTTTGATAACATGGTTGGACCTTGATATCATCATATTAAATGAGATAACTCAGACTGAAATAATCAAGAACCATATGAATTCATTTATATGTGGAATATAAAACTGAAAATAACAAAGAAACAAAAACTAAGGTTGACAGTTCAGTGAGAGCAAGTCAGGAAGGGGGTTGGGGAGAAGAAGAGGCCTAAAATATATGGTGATGGAAAGAAAACTGACTCTGGGTGGGAGCACATAATACAATAGATAGACAATGTATAGCTGGAATGTATTTAGTTTTTAACAACCAATGTCACTCCAATATATGTAACAATTAATTTAAAAAATATTAAAAGATCCACCTAATAAAGGTAAATGAAAAGCAATCAAAAAATTAAAAAATAATAGTTTTCTGGTGGAATCTTTAGAATTTTCTATATAAAGGATTCTATCATCTGTAAAAGTGACATTTTAACTTCTTCACTTCTAATTTGGATGCCTTTTATTTCTTTCTCTTGCCTGGTAACTCTGGCTAGAACTTCCATCATTATTTTGAATAGCAGTGGTGACAGGGAACATCCATGTCTTGTTTCTGATTTTAAAAGAAAAGTTTTTAGTTTTTTCTCCATTCAGTATCATATTTGCTGAGGGTTTGTCATATATGGCCTTTATTACGCTGAGGTAATTTCCTTCTATACCTATTTTGTTAAGTGTTTTGATCACATATAAATGTTATGTCTTGTTGAATTTGAATGGTTTTCCTGACTCAATTGATATAATCATATGTTGTTTTTTCTTTTGTTTTGTTTATATGGTGTATCACATTTATTGAATTGCGTATGTTGAACCATCCTTGTGTCCCTGGGATGAATCCCATTTGATTGTGATGTATAATCTTTTTAATGCATTGTTGTATTCTATTTGCTAGTATTTTGTTTAGGATTTTTGCATCAGTGTTCATCAGAGATATTGGTTTATAGTTTCTTTTTTTGTGATGTCCTTGCCAGGCTTTGGCATTAGGGCGGGGGTGGTGAACCTATGGCATGCGTGCACAAAGTGGCATGCGGAGCAATTATTTTGGCATGCAAAATTATTGTTTTTTGTTATAAAAACATCCTATGCCTCTTATAGACATAAAATAATCGATACCTCTATCTCAATTGATGGGTTGGCATGCGAGTCAAGCAAGTATACTCTTATTTCATAAACTTTGGCACTCAATTGCCAAAAGGTTCGCCACCCCTTCTAGGGTAATGTTGGCCTCATAGAATGAGTTGGGAAGTATTGCCTCCTCTTCAGTTTTTTGGAAGAGTTGGAGGAGAATAGGTGTTAGTTTCTTTTTGAATACCTGTTCCTGGTCTCTTATTTTTGAGGAGGTTTTGGATGTTTCAATTCCTTACAGTTGACTGACCGGTTTAGATTATCCAGTTCTTCCTGGTTCAGGCTAGGGAGATGATATGTTTCTAGAAACTTATCCACTTTTTTCCTAGGTTGCAAAATTTGGTGGCATATACTCCTTCATAGTATTCTTGTACGATCCTTTGTATTTCTGTGGTATCAGTTGTAATTTCCCTTCTTTCACTTCTAATTTTGGTTATTTGTGTCTTTTCCCATTTTCCCTCTGTGATCCTAGCCAGGGGATTGTCAATTTATTAATTTTTTTCGTAGAACTAGCTCTTAGTTGCATTAATATTTTTTATTGTTTTTCTGTTCTCTATTTTATTTAGTTGTGCTCTATATTTTATTAATTCCTTCCTTCTGCTGACTTTTTTTGTTTTTTTTCTAGATCTTTAAGATGTCATATAGCTGATTTACTTGTGATTTTTCTTGTTTCTTGAGATAAACCAGTACTGATATGAATTTTTCTCATATTATTCCTTTCACTGCATCCCCAAAATTTTGATGTTGTACTATCATCTTTGTTCATTTCTATGTATTTTTAAAACTCTTTTATTTCTTCTTACATCGAGTTATTTTTTTATTAACATGTTGTTTAATGTCCATGTACATGTGGATTTCCCTGCTTTCTGTTTCTACTGATCTCGAATTTCAGAGCTTTGTGGTTAAAGAATACATTTGGTATTATTTCAATCTTCTTAAATCCCCTGAGGCTAGCTTTGTGTCCCAAAATGTGACCACACATCCTTGAGATTGTTCCATGTCTACCAGAAAAGAATGATAGTCATGTATTGTAGGATGAATTATCCCCTATACATGTCAATTATGTCCAATTGCTGTAATGTATTATTTAAAGCTGATATTTCCTAATTTCTTTTGTTTTTGGATGATCTGTTCATGGCTATCGAGGGGGTGTTTAGGTCCCTTACTATACTTATGTTTTTGCCAATTTCTCCTGTTAGTAGTTGCTTTGTAAATTTCGGTGCTTCCTGGTTAGGGGCATATATATTAATGTCATATCTTCTTGTATTGTTCCCTTTATCATTATAAAATGCCCATCTTTGTCTCTTACTACCTTTTTGATCCTGAAGAATGTTTCATAAGATACAAGTATCGCTATAGCTGCTTTTCTCTGAATGTCATTTGCTTGGATTACTGCTTTCCATCCTTTCACTTTGAGTATTGATTTGTCCTTGTGGCTGAGGTGTGTCTCTTCAAGACAACACTAAGATTATTTTTATCTTTTCAAAACTCAATTAGCTACTCTGTGTCTTTTTATTGGCATCCATTTACATTTAAGGATGAATGATATATGAGGATTTTCTATAGCCATTTTATCTTTTGTTTTCTGGTACCGTATTTTCCGGCGTATAAGACGACTTTTGAAACGAACAAAAGTCAACCGAAAATCGGGGGTCATCTTATACGCCGAGTATATCCCGAAAAATGTCTCGATATGCCGCTAAACGAATTTTCCAACTCGATCCCGAAAATCGTCTGGATATGCCGCTAAACGAATTTTCCAACTCGATCCCGCACCAATCACCGCAAGGCTGCTCGGACCGCCTCTCTAACTCAGCCAATCCAAGTAGGCTTTTTATGCATGCAAATTATACATGTTCTGTACCCGAAGCTACACTGTGTTCTAGTAAAAAGCCTGCTCAGATTGGCCAGAGTCAGAGAGGCGGTCTATTATAAACTTCGAACCTTTGCTTGTTGTGATTGGCTCACCGTGGTACATACAGTTGCAGCACAGGAACGTTCTGTGTAGCCAAAGCTGCTGTATCAGGACACATGCATAGTAGCTAAATTGACTGTATTAAAGCACATCCAATGGGCTAAAAGGTACAGTGCCTTTATAGCACATTCTGTATGTAGCCAACGCTACGGTATTAGGGCACATACAGTGAGTTAAAAGGTACCATACGAGAACATTCTGTGTGTAGCTAAAGCTACAGTACTGTATAACCCCGGCCTAAAAGATTAGTGGGTGTACAACAAATGGCTGGTAGAAAAGAACCCATCATGGCTCCAGCAAGAAGAAGGAAATTTGAAGCCAGTTTCAAACTGAAAGTAGTAAACTTTGCCAAGGAACACAATATGGGTAACTGTGCTGCGGCAAGACAATATGGCGTAACAGAAAAGATGGTCCGAGACTGGAAAGCAAATGAAGATACATTAAAGAGTATGCCAAGGAGTAAGTGTGCATTAAGAAGAGGCACCCCATATTGGCCAGAACTCGAAAAGCATGTAGCAGACATGGTTCTTGAGCATCGTCAAAATGGTTATGTAGTGACACGAAACAAAATACATATGTTTGCACTTTAGTGGGCCAAATCTAACCCAGATGACAGCAAAGGATTTAAGGCCACTGTATCCTGGAGTAGTAGGTTCTTGGAAAGGCACAATCTGGTACTGAGGCAAAAGACCAAAATTGCACAAAAATTACCTGCAGATCTTGACGGCAAAGTAAGTCTTTTCCATCAATATGTAATACAACAGCACAAGAAACATGGCTATGCATTAAGTCAGATCAGAAATATGGATGAAACTCCTATGAATTTCGATATGGTTGGAAATAAAACTGTTAATCCAAAAGGTGCAAAAACAGTGTTCATTAAAACAACAGGACATGAGAAGTCCAGTTTTACAGTGGTACTAGCATGTATAGCTGATGGTGCCAAACTAAGACCAATGATTATTTTTAAAAGAAAGACAATGCCGAAAATCAAGTTCCCTGTTGGGAGTTTTTGTACATGTGAATGAAAAAGGATGGATGGATGAAGAAGGGGTAAAGCTATGGCTTGATAATGTATGGGGTAGGCGACCAGGTGGACTTCGTCAAGAACGTAGCCTACTGGTGTGGGATATGTTCAGGGCTCATTTAACTACCAGCACAAAGAACAGGCTGGCA
>PVKE010053494.1:0-10027 GCA_004027555.1 Craseonycteris thonglongyai | reverse complement strand
CAGTCCCGATTTTTAACAATGTGTCCCGCGTCCCGCGGCATTTTAAAAAAGTCCCAATTTTTGGAAAGAATGCAGGACAAGCTAGGGAACGGCGGGAGATAGACCAAATTTTTAATCAAGAACACTCCCCACCCCCCACCCCCCACCCCCGGTCAATGGTGTCCCGCTTTACCAATGTTAAAATCTGGTCACCTTACTGTAAGAGGAGGTCATATGATGGTTTCATTAACGGAAATTGTTTCCTTTTTCTGTCTTTTGATGTGGATTTATAACATGGCTTTAAATGATCAAGTGCATGTCTAGAATTAATTTGTTTTAAATAGGCCTCACTGGTTTGACAGGTCACTAATTGAAATTAGTTAATTCTGGACACAGTTTCACAAAACCAGGGGAAACAATAGAAGATTAAGGAAGGAGCTGCATAATGAAGGAGTCCCTCTCAGACTCTCTGAAAGCTTAGGTGCACCCAGGACTTGGCCATGAAACTAAAACAGAGGGATGACACTGTGTTCCCAATAGATATACTGGACAATACGTGGAAGCACGGCTCAATAGAAAATGAAGAGATATGACTACAGCAGAAGGAATGGCTAGAAATTTTCAAAGCTTGATCTTGAGAGTCCCATGGACAAAGTTGAGACACTGTAGTGGAACCTTGTCATTAGTATGTTGTTAGTGTTTGTCTAGCACACTTATAATCAGTCAACAACAAAAAATTTATTAAGTGCATATGTATAAGGTACGAGGTCTGTCCAGAAAAATATCCAGCCATTGTCAGTATAATGAGCACTGTTCGTGTGACATTGATGTTACCTGGCAGCCAAGGAGAGTGGTCTTGGGTGAGCATGCATGAACGGTGATTTATTTTTCACTGCACTTGAGTGAAAATGTATACTGGGTAGCCATTGCATTTAAAATACAATGAAGCAACTGGGGGCGATTCCAACAAAAGATGTTGCAGAGTGTTTTGAACAGTGGAAGAGATGCTGGGAGAACTGTGTGAGATCTAAAGGTGCCTACTTTGAAGGGCACTGAAGTGTCATTGTCCTATGTACAATATTTCTTATATCTTTTATTTTCTTCAAAAAGTGCCACTATTTTTCGTATTACAAAGCTGGATACTTTCTGGACAGACCTCATACATTGCTTTAAGTAATATTGAAAAAAATTTTAATACCCAGTCTGATTAGGAAGAAGGCTAACATAGGCAAAAATAAAATAAAACTAACCTTAGAATTAAAAAAAATAATAATACTAAAAAATCCATTCTAACTTCATCTTTTTTGGAACATAACTGTTGTATAATATTTTCAAATTATTGCTGCATGATTTCTCCTCAATTACCACCAGTGACAGAGAATTTACTAACTCTTAAGTTTTTAAAGGCAATGTATTTCAATTGGGCCATTCTAATATTTATGAAGTTCTACTTTATTTAATCAATCAGTCTCCATAATTTCTATGTATTGGCCTTTGCTGTGACACTCATTTAGTTTCATATTATTTACCTAATCGTCTTCTCCAATATAATATTTTTAAAATGGGATGATGCCCATTGGGCCACTTCTAGCTCTTTCCTTGCCTCATTTGGAACTCTTCTTCCAGTTGATTCTTACTCACATGACATTGTCACTCTTAACAGTTGGGCATATTTTTTCCTGCTGAAATCCCGTTCTTCAACATTGCCTTTAACATGAGTTTTCTAAGGACAGTGAACCTGGTGCCAAAAATAATAATTATTGTTCTCTTCAGTTCACTAATTCTGAAGCCAAAGGTAAAATTCTCTGGTTTATCAGCTTTATCCATAAACCAAATTTTATTAATCTTTTACTCAACCAAACATTGGTCAGTTTTCTCTACATTGTACTTTTGCTCTGCTTCAAAAGACTGAAGTATGAGATATTTTGCATTTATTTCTATTAAATAAATATGTTGCTGATATGCAGATCTACTGTGTCCACAGAATCCACTTGTTTTACTACTATCCTAAGTCTCTTAGGGAGATTCATGTGATTGCATCATGTGGGTGATAAATTTCAGGAGATATGATGGGCTCAAGTGGATGAGGCAAGTTTATTGGAGGATGAATAGGAAATTTGTGGAAAGATTAGGACACATGCTGAATAGGGTATAAATTATGAGCAGAGAATGAGTAAAATGAAAAAAGTATTTCAGGAGAAATGAGAATTCTTAGATAAAAAATAGGAGGGGACTAAATTCTCTTGTCACTACGAACTCAGGTTTGTGTTGTTGTTTGTTTGTTTTTAAGTGTTGAAGATGAAGAAAGATAGTTGTTTCTAGAATTTAGGCCACTATGGAGTGATCACTTTCTAGATAATCTGAGACTCATTTGTTTTAAAATTTGAAGGGACAACAAACCTATTACCATGAATCTTCTGCTGTGCACACAAGGAAAGCAGAAATCAGACCATGCAAAAATTGAGAAGGAAACAACTCTCATAAATGCTAGGGGACTCCTTCCTATCCTTGTTTAACAGCCATTGCCCATCAAGGAATTATTAGAAGGCATAAGACAGTTTTAAGCCATACAATCTGATTTTCTGTGGGTTCCTTGAAAATCATCTTTACGAACTACTTTTCGATTGTCAGATATCAATAAGATGGGTCTTTCTACTAATACTTCCTAATACATCTCTAGAGCAAAATCTTACCAGTTAACAAAGGCTTACACTTCTACCCAAGTTCAATATAATGCACAACTGTATACTTTTTAATATTCTCAGATTATTATGTTAAACAAGAATTTCCAAGGTATCCTTTCTTCTAATAGAGTTAAACAGTAGGGTTTTGATTAAATAAGGTATATGGTTGCTTAGAAATGACCTATAACACCTACTTTTATTTATTTCGGGGTTGAGAAGGAAAATTGTGTGTGTGTGTATTGTTTGTGTGTTTGTTTTTAATATGAACAATGGTATACAATCACTGCCTGTTGGTATTCTGATCAAATTTCCTTTGTTCCTTCTAGATTTTACTTCAAGAGTATTTAGACCCCAGTGAGATAAACACATGTTACTAATGCCATAGGTGGATGACCTCAAAATCATAGAATCTAGAAATAGAATCAGTAGATGATGGGGCAGAGGTGGAAGGAGGGTATAGAATTGATTTACCAGAACCACATAATGTAGTATACCTCTGCCTTCATCTACCACCCCATATTTTTCCTAGGATCCTTGAACCCTAACAAAACCTACTCCTGGGATAAGTGAACAAGTTTGATAATTATTGGAAAATTCAGCATAAATCAACCTTTTTGATGTATGCTGAGAGATGGTCAATTAGGAGTAAAATTTGAATATCGTGTTCCAGAAGGCTGAAAGAGACTTGGACTGATAGTAAGAGGAAGAAAGCTCATTCCACATCTATAATACAGTCTTACTAATGGGCAGCTTTGATGCTTTAATTTTTTTATTGTTAAATTTATTAGGGTGACATAGATTCCAGATGTACAACTCTACAGAACTTCATCTATGTGTTACAATATGTGATGGGCTTGACTTAAACTAGAGCATAAGTCATTTTTATTAACAGTACTAAAAAATTTAAATCCTTCTCTTGAACACACCATCCCTTGTCTTCCTTGAGGTGATATTTGAACATTTGCCATAGGAAGTCTGTTGTACTTACTCTTCTTGAAAAAGGTTTCTTTCTTTCTTTCTTTCTTTCTTTCTTTCTTTCTTTCTTTCTTTCTTTCTTTCTTTCTTTCTTTCTTTCTTTCCTTCCTTCCTTCCTTCCTTCCTTCTTTTAAGATTTATTTTATTGTTTTGAGAGGAGAAAGAGAAGGGGAGGGTCCAGAGCAGTCTCCCTAGTTGTACATCTCTAGTTGTGACATGGTTTCATTCCACACTGGTAGATGTGGGGCCATCTGGGGTGGAAACCAAACTGAGGGCCTCCTGCATGGGAGGCAAGAACCTTCTCTGCTGAGCCATCCCAGTGGTTACCAGCTGTTCCACAGTTCAGCATATGGGATTTGCATGGTCCAGGGCTGGGAATCAAACCCTGAACCTCGTGATTGTGAGGCAAGCACTCAACTGCTGAGCTATCCTGGCATCCTTGAGAAAGGTTTCATATTTGAAGACCACCATGTTTTGTACTAAGTAACTCCAACCGCCTCACCAGACTGGACCAGAACAGCACCCATGGGCAGGTCAGAAACTGAGTGGTGGTTTGTACTGAGAACTCTATTCCCAACTTGTGTTACAATAGAGCAATGATAGCCCAGAATAGTCTAATTTGCTCCAGGGAATTGTCAAAACCAAAAATGAAAAGAGACTCTAGGGCTGAAAGATTAGCAAATGTCTGCTTCTGAGGAAGTAATTACAAATAGAGCTGCTGTTGAAACTTGACAACTTGCGTCTGTCCAGAAACAAATCCAGGCATTTGTGGTTTGAAGCCATTGATGAGGCCATTGATGTATATGAATTACTATCTTCTTTTCTGTCAATTTTCATTAGTCCTGACCTCTTTTGGGGTCTCCTTACACCCCCATATATTTGCACCTAGACCCCATTTTCTGAAGCAAATTGAGTGCATATTTATTTTTTACCAGAAAAATGAGCTTAATCAATGTAGTCTTCATGAGGCAGAGGTCAGAAAGCAATAGAATGATATGAATCCTTTGACAGCACTTGTCCTTGACCATGCAGAACATAATAATTAGCATTGTTGATACTCAAGCATGTGGTAGAGCAAGCAGGTTCATGTGCTTCACAATTGCCTTTAGTTCTTTGCGACTGATTTTGATTTCATTTAGACTAAAATGGAAACGAGATGGGAATGTTAGAGTTCTGTTCATAAATTAAATGAGTTAGTGTCATAATATTTAAGTCAGAAGGGTAGAGATGGGTATAAGATGACTATAAGCAGCATGAGCAGGTCTCAAACAACAGGAAGCAGACCTATGAAGAGATTAATCTAAGTCAGCTTTAAGCCAGGTACCAGAGGTACCAACTCTGTGCTCATTAACATTTCAAAGACAGGATTTTATTTTATTTTATTTTATTATTTATTTGTTTGTTTATTTGTTTGACAGACAGAGACAGAGAGAAACAGAGAGGAGGAGGGCAATCTCCATAATTGTACCTAATTAGTTTTCTATATAGTCTTACTCCATAGGTGAGCATGGGCCTGGACAGGGCAGGAACCAGCTGGGGGCCTCCCACATGGGAGGCACCCCCTCCACTGGGGACCTCCTACATGGGAAGTGCACCAGGGCAGGGGCTGAACTGGGGTTCTCCCATATTGCATCTCAGTGAGAACCAAACTGGGAGCACACTGCTGTTTAGCATATGGGTGCGAATGAGCCAGGGATATGATCCTCAGACCCCAGGACTGCAGGGTTGCAAGATGAGCGCTCAACCCTCTGAGCCATCTCAGCATTACCAGGATTTTATTTTTTTATTTTATCCTTTCCACAACAGGCTTAAATTATTACATAATAAGAGAGTATATAATATAATTATTTTAACATTAGATTAAAATGTTACTCTCTCTATCTCTCTCTCTCTCTGTCAAAAACCAATAAAAAAAATAAAAAAATAAATATAAAAAAAATTTGGGGAAGCCGGGATGGCTCAGTGGGTTAAGCGCTCACTTTGCAGCACCAGGGACCGAGGATCGAAACCTGACCCCGGTCCTTGCGGACCCATATGCTGAACTGGGGAGTTCCCCCAGTTCAGTCCTCTCTCTGTCTCTGTATCTCTCTCTCTCTCTCTCTCTCTCTCTCTCTGTCAAAAACCAATAAAAAAAAATAAATATAAAATGTTAAGTGTTATTCTAAAGTGATGTTTGATTGCCTACCATTTATTTTTCTCTCTCTCTGTCACAAGCCCGTCAAAATAGATAAAGTATGTTGGTATAAATTTAAGCTACAATAATAATAATAATAATAATAATAATAATAATAATAATAATAATAATAATAATACATGGCAACATTTCCTTATCAGATATTTATCAGTCATGCAAAAAAGTAAATTTCAACTTTGTTCCTATAACCAATCTCTATAAAAATCCAACAAATGGCTAATACAAATGACAGATAGATGAATGTAAGGAAGGAAGGATCAAGGTTAGTAAATTATATACTATTATCACACAGAAATGAGCGAGAATATAAGACATTTCTTTTTAAAATATGTTGAATAGATGAAAGATAATAGTATTGCTTTTAGACAGAATTTTGGACTATAAAATTCATTTCATTTGCATAGTGTTCTAGCAAATTTAGTTAGTAGGAGAATAAATTGACCTCAGTTGCCAAGATTTACATCAAAGGAGGACAGATGACTGGATCAAGAGTTTTCACACCTGATTTGAACGACAAATCAGTTCATTAATATAAATTGCAAATCAAAGGCCATAAACCCTCGGGTTGGCCAACTGACATATGAGCCAGGAGGGCTGAACAACAAATAGATCAAAGTTGGAGACAGAGCAAACCAGAAAGCCCATGTCACTGGGCAAAGACACAGATGGCTTAGTGCCTGCAATCAGGATGAATAGGCACAGAGCCAAGAGTCGATGCCAGAAATGGGTCACAGACACCTGACGTTGCTCAGTAGTTGAACTACATAATGTTTAATAAATATTTATTGACTACCTAACTAAATGAGTGAATGTTGATAAGGAGTTATCCAGATGGCCAAGCAATGCCATAAAAGCCTCACTAGGCTTTTTATTTCTTTTCTATTACATTTTTTAAATCAAGATAACATTAGTTTATAACACTATACATGTGTCAGGTGTGAAATATTATAATTCAACATCTATCTATATTTACTATATTGTGCTCACAACCAAAAGTCCAGTTTTCATCCATCATCGTATAATTGATTTTGTCCTCCCTCTAACCCCCTTTGCCTCTGGTATCACTGGTCTGTTTGTTGTCTCTCTGAATTTGTTTTTGTTTTTCATTTGTCCATCTGTTGTGTTTCTGCTTTTTAAAAAATATTCCAAGTATGAGTGAAATCATATGGTATTTGTCTTTTTCCAGTTGACTTATTTCACATAAAGTAATACCTCAAGATGCATACATGTTGTTGCAAATGGTAGAATTTCACCTTCTTATTATGGCTGAGTAGTATTCCATTGTATATGTATACCATATCTTCTTTATTTATTTACTAATTAATGGTCACTTAGGTTGTTTTCATACCTTGACTATTGTAAATAATAATGCTATGAACATAGAGGTACAGATATATTTTCTAATTAGTGTTTATATGTTCTCCATATAAATATCCAAAAGTGGAATAGCTGGATCATATGGTAATTTTATTCTTAATTTTTTTTTTGAGAAACCTCCATATTGTTTTCCATAGTTGCTGTACTAAGTTATATCACCACCAACAGTGTATAAGGATTCCTTTTTCTCCTTATCCTAACAGCTATTGATTTTTATCTATAATTTATGAAGGAAGATAGTGAATTTAATAATAAACAATGATACTGCTACAAATGGTAATGATATATAACTACTACTTATTGAGCACTTATTAAAATCAGACACTGCAATGAGTAATTTATATATATTATCACATATCTTCATTAAAACTCTCTGAAATAGTTCTTAATATTATCATACATTTCTGCAGGACTAGAAAGATTTATAAACCTTCCCCATATTACCAGGTTACTACGTAGCAGGACTACAACTACATCCAGATGTGGTTGCTTTTAAAATTTAGACTTCCATTATTGTATATGTATTAAATAACTGTTGTAATTCAGTCAATCCCTAATGCTTTATAAGAAATAGAAGGGGGAAACACAATATATTTTTTTGAAAGAGATAGTGTGTCTTATCTAAAGAATAATCAGTACCTAATGGCTTTTATTTTTCTTTGTACATTTTGCCTTTTTTTTATTGAGTGTGTGTGTGTGCAATAATAGGATTATAATATGCTTTTATATCCTGCTTTTTTCCTGATGAGACTTGATAGGCATATTTGAATTAAAGTATAATTTTATACATTGAAATTCACCTTTTAAAATATATATTTTAGTAATTCTAATTATGTTACAAAGTTGTGAAACCATTAATATTCACTAATTTCAAAACACTTTCATCATTCTATCAACCCCTGATATTAAATTTTGATTTTGAATATCATTACTTCTCTATTTTTAAGGCACTGAAACTATTTTTTTAAATACTTCTTGCACAGAAATTCAGAAAAAAACAAAACAAAACATAATACGGGCCAAATAAAAGATTCACTCAAGCTCCTTAGTTTTAATTTTTTCTTAGTTCCTAGTCTCCATAATTTTTCTTAATCAGTTTTTCACAGTTCATAGCCTTAAACAATACAATGATTTTAGCCTATCCCATAGAACATCTCTTGCCTCCTGCTTTAGATAATTACCCTGAAATCTGTGATGACCAATGACTCTGAAGCTTATGATTTTGATTAATTATAATCATTGTGGCCCAGTGTTCTATCCAGACTGTTCAAGCCCAATGATTCTGAATGGCAGACACCTTCATCACACAGCAACCTTCTGTTAATAACTTTGAGACTTGTTTCTCAGGGCGTGGCTCTTCCATGGCAGAGCAACCTTGTGTTAGTGTCTTTGAGGCTTGTTTCTTAGACCAATGCTTTTAAATCTATTAACTGAATATATATATATACATATACTCATCTAGGGACTGTTATGACACAAATAAGCCCAGCATAGCTACTAGCCCATCTGACTGAGGATGGTCTTTCAGGCAGATCTTGAGACTTCTTCCGCCTAGTCCAGACAGGATGAGAGTTCCATGAGTCCCCAACAGGCAGGGACAATGGCTATATTCATCAGGAAGCAGATACAGAAAAAGAGACCTCCTGCCACTTAACTTCCCATAGAGATTTGTGGGGATTATACCTCTGAAGAGGAAAATGAGGTAGGCAGATAGAATAGGGAGATCCTGGAACTTTTTCCCTGGGACCCACCTTGCTGGAGTAGTCATCACCCTTTTCCCAGTGATCCCTGCCCCAAATTAGACAACCATAAGAAAGATTACAGGGAAAACTAATTAACACAAGGAAGTTATAAGACACAAAAAAGCCCACAGGTTCAAACTAGTCACTGACACCTGCAAAATAAGAATTATAATGAGCTTTATTTCACCCAAGCCTCACTATACCATCATGATAATATCATACATATGCCCAGAAGTTCATTAATATCATTATAACAGACTGACTTCTGGGAAGGGACAAGTACAATTGAAAAGAGATTATAGGGGATGCTGGGATGGCTCAGTGGGTTGAGGGCTTGTCTTGGCTCAGTGGGTTGAGGGCTTGTCTTGCCGCCCTGGGGTCTGAGGATCAAATCCCGGCTCTGGCCTGTTTGGACCTATATGCTGAACTGGGGTGTGCCCTCAGTTCGGTTTTCACTGGGATGAGCCTCCTATGTAGGAGGACTTCGGTTCAGCTCCTGCCCAAGCCAGGAGGCCCCTGCCCAGTTCCTGCCCTGTACAGCCCTGCACTTACCTGTGGAATGAAACTATGTAAAAAACTGATGATGTGCAACTATGGAGACTGCTCTGGGCTCTCCCCTTTCTCTTTGTCTCTCTCTGTCTCTCTCTCTCAAAAATAATAAAAATAAATCTTAAAAAAAGGAGAGATTATATAAAATAGCTCCCTGTCAATCAAAAATGCCAATCAAATATCACACACCCAGAAATGTGTAGCCCCTTAAATTATCTGAGCCTCAATGGTCAGGGTCCTTGAGCCACTCTTTAGCTTGGGCCTGCCCTGACTTCTTAGAGGTGTGCCTCTACTACTTCTACTCCTAATAAACTGTTCTTTCACTCCTGTACTTGGTGTCTCACTCAATTCTTTGGGGCATCAAGAACCTGGATACGGTGCCAAGAAGGGCCCATTCTCCAGTAACAAAAAGATATATTAAAGCAGAATTGCCTTAGCTGCGTAGGAATTGTCTTAGTGAGTAGGAGTAGAGACCTAACCACTTTCCCTCTCTCTCCCCCATACTGCTTAAATTTTAGATTAAAAAA
>PVKE010053493.1:0-10029 GCA_004027555.1 Craseonycteris thonglongyai | reverse complement strand
TTTTGAACATATATTTTACTTATCTACCCATACCTCGCTGGAATGCACCTTATACTGAAACACAGTGTATAAACATAGTATGCATTTCACACCCCTTCTTCCCCCTTAGACTACGCCTATGACAACAAGTCGATCGCAACACACTTTTAAGATAAAAAGTAGATCTTATATACAGAAAAGTTGGCCACCCCTGATCTATAGGATATTCATTCAATATTGAGGACTCTTGTGTACAGCAAAATTTTCACCTTATGAGCCTAATATGTTAAATATTATATTATTTTAGTATTATGTATATGTATACTATTTTATTTTAGGATTTTGTAGTCTATCTATTACTATTATTATAATTAATTTATTGTACGAGCTACAAACAAAACCAGAATTGTTCTTAAAAAGAATGCACACAAAGAAGGCTTTAGTTTAGACATTTGAACTAACTATAATTGTAGCAGCCATGACACATTGGAATATGTACCAAAGAAGATTATGACACTCCAATATTAATATGAAAAGAAAAGAAAGACTCCTTTATAAAACACTTTGTTATGTTGTGATTGACATGTAAAAAGCTGTGCATATTTAATATTACAACTTGATAAATTTGGGGATAAGTATATACATGGGAAACCATCACCCCATCAAGACAATAGTCATTATCTGTCACTTTCCAAAGTTTCCTTCTGCTTTTTTTATTAATATTTGTGTGTGTGTGGTAAGAACATTTAACATAAAATCTACCTTCTTAACAAAATTTAAGTGTACACTACAGTATTATTAACTATGGGGCTTATGCTGAATAGTAAATTTCTAGAACATATTTACTTTCATAACTGAAACTTTATACTCGTGACTATTGCTTCTGTTTTCCTCTCACTCCCCACTCTCTGCTTTTATGAATTTGACTATTTTAGATCGTGTCTGGCTTATTTTTAGTATAGTGTGTGCTAGGGCCATCCATGTTTTTTGCAAATGACAGAATTTTCTAGTTTTTTAAAGGCTACATAGTATTTCATTATATACTCCATTATTTGAGGTCTAACAAGTTCATGAATTCTTCTAGAAAAAGTACTACATACCTCATTGCTGAATATCACTACAATCACCTTTGAGTATTCCTCTTAGAAAGCTTTGCACCGATGTCAGTGTCTGGTCCACCCTTCAAAGCAATTTTGTAATTATTTTTCTGAAATGTCTATCAGAGACATCATCATATCACCCTTGATGTCCTGAATATCATCGAACTGTCTTCCTTTCAAAGTTTTCTGTATCTTTGGGTAAGAAAAAAGTCATTGGGAGCCAGATCAGGTGAGTAGGGAGGGTGCTCCAATACAGTCATTTGTCTGGCTAAAAACTCCCTCACAGATAGTGCTGTATGAACTGGTGCATTGCCATGATGTAAGAAACATGAATTGTTGGTAAAAAGTTCAGGTCATTTTTGTCTTTTTCACACAGCCTTTTCAGCACTTACAAATAGTCAACTTGGTTGACTGTCCAGTTGGTATAAATTCACAATTAACAATGCCTCTGATATAAAAAATGGTTATCAACATAGTTTTGACTCGATCTGAACTGATGGAAATTTTTTCATCTTGGAGAATTGGCTGACCTCCATCGTACACTTGGACACTGTTTTAGGGTTGTACTTGTACACCCATGATTCAACATGGCCCAAAACATTTTCTTGCCTCTCCCAAAGGTCTTGGCAAACTTTGACTCTCCTTTATTTTCATTAATCAGTGAGCTCCTTTGGGACCATTTTTTCACACACCTTTCTCATGCCAAGATTTTCAGTTAAGATTTTCCTAACACTTTCTCTATTGATGTTTACATGGTCTGCTAAGCTTCTCACAGTAAGCTGATGATTTTGAGGCACAATTCAACAGATTTTTGCAAAGTTTCATCTTTTTTTGTTCATTATTGGCTATCTCGACCTCTCTTCATCACTGGTGCTTTCTCTTCCCTCAGAACAATGTTTAATCCATTTGTACACTGCCATTTTCTTCATGATGTTATTCCCATAAACTTGAACTTACATGTCACTGGTTTCACTTACACTCTTGCCAAGTTGAAGAAGAAATTTAATGTATGTTCAATGCTCTAATTAAAACTCCAACATTCTCACAACGGCACACAAAAATATGTAACACAAATAATAAAGGCCATTCAGCAAGATACTGCCACATGTCAGCATGAACATAGCTGTGAGACACTGATATACCAAAGTTATAAAACATTACTCAGTTGTTTGTACAGTGCAGCCAACATTAGCACATGGTGGCAAGTTCACAAACTTAATTGTCCAACCTCATATATATATACATACATATTCATACATATAGATACACACACACACATACATATATATGCATGTATATATGGGCTATCCAGCCATGTAATATGAAAAATAGAGGCATTTATGGCTGGATATTTTTCTGCACAGCCCACATTTAAAAAATTTATCCATTGATGAATATTTTGGTTGTTTCCTTATTTAGCTATCTTGAATAATGTTGCAGTAAATGTGGAAGTGCAGGTACCTTTTGAGATCCTGATTTCAATTTTTTTGGCTAAATATTTAGAAGTAGGATTGCTAGATCATATGATAGTTCTATTTGTAATTTGTGAGAAACTCCATACTGTTTTTCATTATGGCTGTACCAATTTACAATTCTACCAACAGTGTATGAGGGTTTTCTTTTTTCCACATCTTTGCCAACACATTATCTCTCTCTTTCTGTCTTTCTTTGATAATTGTCAATCTAACATGTAGAAGGTAACATCTCATTGTGGTTTTGATTAGAATTTCCTTGATGATTAGTGGTATTGGGCACCTTTCCATATACTTGTTGAAAAATTGTATGTCTTCTCTGGAAAAAATGTCTATTCAGGTTCTTTGCCCACTTATTAATAAGGTTATGTGCTTTTCTACTATTAAGTTATATGAGCTCTTTATATATTTTAGATACTAACTTCTCTTTTTAAATAAATTTATATGTTATGAAAATATCTTCTCCCATTCTTTAGGTTCTCTTCTTATTGATTGTGTCCTTTGCTCTTCAGAAGCTATTTTAATAGGTTTAGAGTACTTTGATATAATCTCAGTTATTTATTTTTGTTTTTGTTGCTTGTGCTTTTGGTGTCATACCCAAAAAAATCGTCACTGAGATCAATATCAAGTAGCTTTTTCTCCCATTTTTCTTTCAGGAGATTCATGGCTTCAGGCTTTAAATCTAAATCTTTAATACATTTTGAGTTGAATTATATGTATGTTTATAAGATAAGGGTTCAATTTTATTTTTTAAATGTGAATACAAGTTTTCTCAACAGCATTTATTGAAGAGACTATTATTTCTCCACTTTGTGTTTTTAGCACTCTTATTGAAGATTATTAACCATATGTGTATAAATTTTCCAATTTTCCTCCTGTTACTGATTTCTGTTTTTTATATGGTCAGGAAAAATACCAGATAAAATTTCAGTGTTCTTAATTTGTTAAGAATTTCTTTGCTGCCTAATATTTGATCTATCCTGGAGAATGTTCCATGTGTATTTGAGAAGAATGTACATTCTCCTGCTCTTGAATGGAATATTTTGTATATGTCTGTTAAGTCCACTTTTTTAAATAGTGTTGTTCAAATCTGCTGTTTCCTTATCAATTTTTTTCTATCTGGATGCTCTATCCATTGTTGGAAGTAAGGTATTGAAGTCCCTTACTATTATTGCATTACTATCCATGTCTTCCTTCAGTTCTGATAATATATGCTTTATATAATTAGGATATATTTAGGTACTCTGATGCTGGATGCATATATATTTACAATTGTTATATTCTCTTGATGAATTAAAATATTTCTGATTATATAATGATCTTCTTCGCCTCTTAGACAGTTTTTACCTTAAAGTCAATTTTTGTCTGATGTAAATATAGCTACTCCTGCTCTCTTTTGCTTACCATTTGCATGAAATACATCTTTGTATCCCTATATATTCAGCCTATGTATGTTCTTAAAGTTAAAGATACACCCCCCGCCCCCCACCCCTGAAACAGAGCATTTAATAAAAATGGTATGCTTGGACTTGACTTACCTTGATGGTTGTCTCAGTCTTTCTCATTAAGCTTTATTGACATTTCTGGAGCATATTTCTAACTCTACGGTACCATTAGATGTTTTCCAAATTCTTGTAAAAGTAGCTGTAGTTATTTCATCCATTCTTCAAATATTTTTTTTATTTTTATTTTTTTGAACTGAACTGGGGGCCTCACTGCATTCGGGAAGCACACCCCAGTTCAGCATATGGGTCCGCCTGGGCCGGAGCCGGGATTCGATCCTTGGTCCTCAGGGCTTCAAAGCAAGCGCTTAACCCACTGAGCCATCCCAGCTTTCCCAAAATCTTTCTTCTCTTTTTTTATTTTTTATTTTTATGTTTTTGAACTGAACTGGGGGCCTCACTGCATTTGGGAAGCACACCCCAGTTCAGCATGTGGGTCTGCCTGGGCCGGAGCCAGTATTCGATCCTTGGTCCTCAGGGCTTCAAAGCGAGCGCTTAACCCGCTGAGCCATCCCAGCTTTCCCTCTTCAAGTATTTTTGAGCTCCTACTGCATGCAAGACAATTTTGTTCAAGAGGAGGGTATACCAGGATGGCTCAGTGGGTTGAGTGCTTTTCTTGCTGCCCTGGCATCTGAGGATCATATCCCAGCCCTGGCACCTGAGGTTTGTATCCTGGCCCCAGCCCATGCAGACCCATATGCTGAACTGGAGTATGTCCCCAGTTTGGTTCTCGCTGGAACAAACTTTCCATGTGGGAAACCCCTAATTTGGCTCCTGCCCTGGGTGTACATCCCATGTAGGAGGCCTCAGCTCTCAGGGGTGTGCCTCCCATGAGGGAGGTCCCTGGCCAGGTTCCTTCCCTGTGCAGATCCACACCCACCTATGGAATGAAACTATACTGAAAACTGATGACGTGCAGCTATGGAGACTGCTCTGGGCCCTCCTCCTTCTCTCTGTGTTTCTCTGTCTCTCTCTCTCTGTGTCAAGAACAATTTTAAAAAATCTGTTCAAGACGAAGCTGATCCTCAGAGTTAAAAGATGTATTCAAGTTAAACATCACCCCTTTTGGTGATTTGTTTATATTAGCAGGTTACTCTTCCATAATAACTACTGTAATCAGTTCATATTTTTACGAGTTTCCATGTGGCATTCATTTGTTCATTTATTTTACAATTTATTCTCCTTAAGTACCATGTGTTTCTGCCACCCTATATTGCAGGGAATAAATATTGAATAAGGCAGCCTGGGTACCTATCCTAAAGTAGTTTACATTCTGGATGGAGAAAAAAAAAACAAGAAAGGTGACAAGTTATTCTTTCATCAAATAGTGACACAAAACATGATGAGTATAATACAGACATAATATAAGTTACAGGGAAGAGGACTATTCAAACATATTGGCCTCTATATAAGTGTCTCTGAAGTGACATTTAAGCTGAAGTCAAGCACAAGAAAGAGACAATGTTGGACTATATAAAAGTTAAGCAGAGGGGAAGCCAGGATGGCTCAGTGGGTTAAGCGCTCACTTTGCAGCGCTGGGGACCGAGGATCGAATCCCGGCCCTGGCCCCGGCCCATGCGGACCTATGTGCTGAACTGGGGAGTTCCCCCAGTTCAGTTCTCTCTCTCTCTCTCTCTCTCTGTCAAAAAACAATAATAAATAAATAAATAAATAAATAATAAATATTTTCTCCTTAAAAAAAAAAGTTAAGCAGAAACAAAACAAAATAAACAAAATGTGTTCACTCCCTTCAAAGAAGCTAGATTCAACAGACAAACCAAATCCAGGCAAAATTATTTAAACTTAGATTTTCACAATGTGCCACCAATCAAAATTTGCTTAATATTTTTTTCTATGATGATAGTAATGGTTTTTTAAAGATTTATTATTATTTTTATTGTTTTTTTTGACAGAGAGAGAGTGAGATAGAGACATAGAGAAGGGAGGGGGAGCCCAGAACAGTCCATTATTGCACTGGTTTTTCCACATAATTTCATTCCACAGGTGGGTGCGGGGCTACACAGGGCAGGAACTGGGCCAGGGTCTCGCCCCGGTGAGAACTGAACTGGGGGCACTCCCCAGCTCAGCATATGGGTCCACACGGGCCAGGGCCGGGATTTAATCCTCGGTCCCCAGGGCTGCAAAGTGAGCGCTTAACCCACTGAGCCATCCCGGCTTCCCCAGTGATTTATTTTACTGTTTTGACAGAGAGAGACAGAGCAGTCTCCATAGCTGTACCTCATCACTTTTTGACTTGGTTTTGTTCCATACAAGTGGGTGGGGGCTGCACAGGGCAGAAACTAGGCAGGGTGGGGTGGGGGGGCTCCTGCATGGGAGGCATGCCCCTGCAAGCTAGGGTCTGAACTGGGGGCTTCCCATGTGGGAAGCTTGCCCAGGTGAGAACTGAACTGGGGGCACACCACAGTTAAGCATATGAATCTGCACCAGCCAGGGGCAGGGATGGAAACGGGACTTGATCCTCAGACCCTGGGGCTGCAAAGTGAGTGCTCAACCCACTGGGCTATTGCAGCATCCTTCCAGTAATGGTTTAAAAAAAATTATTTTAGCTGTTCTTAGTCCCAAAAACACTAAAACAAAAATTTAAGGAGATACTTGTTTATTTGTAGTAGGCCTTTATAGTAATAGTATTTTGGACAATGATTTTTGTAGAGAATCAAAATTATAAGTTATTTTGGGAGCTTTTATTTACTACTGAGAGGCTTGATCTGGTACTTAGTTGATAACAGGTATTTCTCCAAGAAAATAATTTTTATTAATGAGGCAAAAGATTACATTCTTTTTATTTGAAAGTCTGTCTAATTGAATTTCTAAGAGGATACATTTTGTTTTATTAAAAGATATATGATTAAGATCATATTAAAATGTTTTGAAGAAAACATTATTAATGGAACTGTTTCACTATTTAAAAAACTCGTAGTATTTTTTAAGCATATGTTTCCAATATCAGAAGAAAAATTTTTATCACAAAAATTATAATCAATATTGGTCTTGATTACTTTATGCATAAAGAAGGATCAGGACAAAGAGAATCTTGCTGACTCGGTACTTGATGACATCCAGAGGCAAGAAGAAAAAAATGTGGGCTAGTTGATGATTGGGTAAAAGGGGAGCCCTGAAGGGCTGAACAGATCCCCATTAACATATTACAAAAGGTATTTATCCTTAGTCTCTGCTCTTTCTAATATTAAGATTATTAAAAAAAAATGATAAAAAAAACCCTCTCCATTAGAGAAGCAGAGCAAATATATCATATAAAAATATTTGTTTTGTTACATAGTCCATGTTGGTAAAAATGAAAAATGTGTCTGATTTATTAATTTCCTTGATGCTATGATTCTCTTATCTTCTTCCCCTTTCTTCCATTTTATTCTTTCTCCTCCACCTTCTCCTTCAAAAGTTTACTGATGTTTCAGCAATACCCTTAACCATAAGGATTACCATTGGTTTCATTAAATCACAATACCTGGGTCATATTTAGACAAACATCATATACATTTTTATTGACCTACATAATGGTTTCTTATAAACAAATTCATGTTTTTTTGGAGCTGTTGGATTTTGTTAAATAGGTAGATTTATAATATTTAGTCATTTATTACAAATAGATTCTAGCTTTTATTGATGGAGCCTTAGGTCTGGGAGAATTGTTAATAAATGGAAATGCAAATAAGTGCTCATGCTATAAATTAAGAATTTAACTGTACTGAAAATCATTAATGGCAAACAAGTTTCCACAGTAGGTAATTTATATTGCTAGCTAATTTAATTTATTCTATATTTTCATGTATGTTACCAATAAATGTAACAGCTTGCTTGGTTCATTGTTTCATGTGCAAAGATAGGATGGTTAATATATGGGATATGGTAGAAGTAACACCCTTTTTAAAGTTAGTATAGTGTGCTTCAGTGTGATATTGTTATGTTATAGAATTACATGCTTATGACTTCCTAATAATGATAAGGGGTGTTACTTCTGTTGGACCCTGTATACGGCATCTTTTTTTAATTAAGTGATCTGCTTCAGGTTAATATTATCTCAGCAAAACTGGACCTTTGCAACCAAAGGCATTAAAATTCACATTCAAAGCACTATGTTGTGATGATAATAATTTTCTTTCTGTGGGTTTGTTTGTTTTGTTCACCTCCTCCAGACATAGATATTATTGAGTGCTCCTTGCAGTTCCCGGATGACAATTACCCTTGGTGGGACCTCTTCATGAAGATTTGTGTCTTTGTATTTGCTTTTGTGATCCCTGTTGTCATCATCATCATCTGCTACACCCTGATGATCCTGCGACTAAAGAGTGTTCGACTACTTTCTGGCTCCCGAGAGAAAGATCGCAATCTTCGGCGGATCACCCGGCTTGTGCTGGTGGTGGTGGCAGTCTTTATTGTTTGCTGGACTCCTATTCACATTTTCATACTCGTGGAGGCTCTGGGGAGCACCTCCCACAGCACAGCTGCCCTCTCCAGCTATTACTTCTGCATTGCCTTAGGTTATACCAACAGTAGCCTAAACCCCATTCTCTATGCCTTCCTTGATGAAAACTTTAAACGCTGTTTCAGGGACTTCTGCTTTCCAATTAAGATGAAGATGGAGCGACAGAGCGCTAGTAGAGTCAGAAATATAGTTCAGGATCCTACTTACATGAGGAATGCTAATGAAATAAATAAACCAGTATGACTAGTTATGGAGATGTCTTCATATAGTTCTCTAGGAAGAGAAGAGTTCAATGATATAAGTTTAACTCAGATTACTACTGCAGTCTGAGATGGAAAAGTAGAATGTCTTAACAAACTTTTAGAGATCTCATGGTCCAAAGTCACGATGCAGGCTGCTTTAGTGACCCAGGTCAATGGAAGTGTCAAGGCTTTAGGCAAGGGATTGAATATAAAAGATCTGAGTTAACAAAAACAACCTTTTTGGAGAGCAGTAAAGCAAGGCTGACCTACAGTTTCTTAGATAAATAAGAAACAAGCTTTTTTACTCTGGACACCAAACTTACTTTAGGACTCATCTGCTGTGGCCTTCCTACGCAATGTGGTTTCAAAAGCTCTGTTTAGAAAAACAAATAAATGAAAACTTATTTCAGAGCTTAGTGGGCATCCAAACCAGATACTTAACATTGATGGTAACAACCTCAGTAAGAACAACAATCCTTTCCAGGGCCCATGTTCAGCTTACTTTATGCTATGTGGACACATATTTCACATGGCTGTGTTAATAAGGATTGCAGTTTAAGTTTTACTTGGATCCACAGTTGATGTGTCTGATGTTCATATATAATAGAAAATTATCTTTTTATATATAATAGAAAATTATCTTGATACTCAAATACACAAAAAGTAGTTTCCAACATAGTTTAATTTCTTGACCATTGTAGTTTTAGCATGCTGTTCAGATAAGTAAACTCATGATAAAGCATGTCCTGATGTTAAGAGACAAAGTAGTTTAAATGCCACCAAAAGTATATATAGTTTCATTTGTAAATGATAGTGTATGTGTAAATAAGGAATGGGTTTGCCTTCCATCCAAGCAGTTTCTTGAGGGCATGCTAATGATACCCCCCAAGTAATTTAGGGTTGATATCAAGATATTTTGCTGCCACATAAGCTTCTTTTTATGAATCAGTCCAGTGGCAACATCTTTCAGACTCCCTGAGCACCAGTTAGTCTTTTAACAGTGCCCATAACTCATGTGTTAATGAACCACAAAATATGTAACTCAATCCCAGGTTGTAGCCTTTCTAGTTTATATGAAACATTTTATTATGAATATATATATATTACCATATTCTCTCTATTAATGGAGGGAGGACATTTTGCTTATATAAAGAAGGGGGGAGGGAGAGTTGTGGGGGGAAGTGGGAGTGGGCACCGGATATATGGTGATGGAAGGGGAGCTGATTCTGGGTGATGGGCACATAATGCGATGCATGGGTGATGTGATGTGGA